>JADLZN010010418.1:0-36183 GCA_018155175.1 Sinocyclocheilus anophthalmus | reverse complement strand
GATCTATCAATTTACAAAACAAAACGTTTTATTGTCTTTCTATTCTTCCCTAGTGGCCATATTGTCCAGGCTTCAGTTTAATGTGTTGCTACATTATAAAAATCATCACTGCTGGCAGGTTTTTACAAAATTGAATTTTTTATTTTTTTTTAATCTCTTCCGTGCTTTCATTCTGTTGGATGTTATATGTTAATTTATGCCGCCGCCGCCGCCTTCTTCAATGTTTGTTTGACATTATTTGTTATAATAGGTTCTAAACATATTGGTGTTTGAATTTGATTTGTTTAGATTATCAAAGGAATAGTTCACCCATAAATGAAAATTTTTAAAACTTTTCTTACCCTCAGGCTCCAAGATGTAATCAGTTGGTTTTCTTCTTCACTTGTTCCAGATTGAGAATTTACATCATGTCAGTTGCTCACCAGGATTTCGCAGTGAATGGTGCCTGTCAAATGAGAGTCCAAACGCTGTTAAAAACAAAAAACATCATAACATCCACACGACTCCATCCATCAATTTTAACTCTTTCCCCGCCAGCGTTTTTGGAAAAAGTTGCCAGCCACCGCCTGCATTTTTGCTGATTTTCACAAAAGTTTAATGGCCCCCAGAATATTTTGTTACATGAATATCTGAACATGCAATATGCCTCTGCTTTTAAACAAAACAACCTGTTTTATCCTAGCTTTATGCAGACTTTCTTATCAACACTTGAATGTGGGTAAGTTTCATGAAAAAATAAACATTTTGAACAAAAAGCTGAAAAATTATTTTTGTGAAAGACTATGCCTGGATCAGATTCAGAGCAATGATCAAAACATAGATGGAATAGATTGCTTCCATCAACACATCCAAAGTTTGCAGGATCTTATACCACTTTAATCGACATTTCATTTGGAAAATTTCGCCAATGGTGGGGAAAGAGTTAATGGCTTGTGAAGAAACAATGGCTTGCGTGTTTTGTAACAAACAAATTAATCATTAAGGCATTTTAACTTTAAAACATCACTTCTTGCCAAAATATGAGTCATAATCCATAATAACTCTTGTTCCCACAGTATAAAAGTCCATCCCCGGTTGTCTCCACACTAAAATTGACCAGTGGTATTTTAAAAGGTTTTGACTGCTTTGCTTGGAAACTCTGTGTATATTTCTTTCCTGATTCAGACAAGATTACTTTTTAAATGAAAAAAAAGCAATATTTTAGATAGAGAACTTATATTTTAGCCGGAAGCAGCGTTTTCAAATAAAAAACAGCTTCATGATGACTTTTTTCCCCCCTACAACCACAACAAAATAATTTAGTTAACAATACTTAATTGATGGACTGTAGTCATGTGGATTATCGTGAATTCTTTATTGGCATTTTTCCATCACCCTATTTTATGCGCATTTTATGCGCAAAACTTTAATGGTTTCATTCTTCTGTAGACCAAAAGAAGTTGAAAATGTTGGTAACCAAACAGTTGACGGCAGCCATTGACTTCCACAGTATTTTCTTTCTACTGTGGAAGTCAATGGTGCCCATCAACTGCTCGGAAACTAACATTTTTCAAAATATCTTTTTTTTTTGTGTTCAACAGAAGAAAGAAGGATAACTTGACTAACCAGCGGGCTGATCTCGTTGCACAGCTTCTCAAATGTTGTTTTGGTCATTCTGAAATACCTGAGCAATGTCTGTCATCAAAGTATGTCCAAGATTTCCGTATAAGTGCCATCCCAGAATTGTCTTACACGACTGCGTTCCCAAACAACAGGCATCCACCTCTGAAAGCAATGACCTCATTTATTTTGTTTCGTCTGCTTGCTCTGAGGCGCGAGTAATTTATTATATATGAAAATTATATTATTATTCAGTGGCTTCTCCTACTTTTCTTAATGATATTTAGTGCCAGTTTATCAGGAAGTGACATTTTTGTTCTCTTTGACTAGTTGGATAGAAACGGTGCTTTATTTGCAAATATTTTATGCGATATTTTCCAAATTTGCGCATAAGTTACATTCACAACGTTGGATGGAAACATAGCTTTATGATGTTTGATCAGCTGTTTGAACTCATTCTGATGGCACCAATTCACTGCAGAGAATCTATTGATGAGCAAGTGATGTAATGCAAAATTTCTCTTGGATTGACACATTTGTAGATCTTTAAGGTTTTGTCTTCGTTCACAATCTCCTGTTTGCACAGAATGGATTTTGTGAGGGAGTCAAATATTCCCCTAAACACATTCAGAGCACAGATGGACAGTAAGGAGGGTTGATAGGGTCACATCCTCACAGCATGACTTCTCTACCAGCCTCTCACCATAGCAACCGGCTGTGCCATCACTGTGAGGAATGCTGTATGCTCTCTGCTCTTGGCAAATGATCCTTGAAATTGAGAGGGGGAAAAAAAATGAATTATCACTTGCACTTTGAATATAGAAATTGAAAGCCATTAGTACGGACAGCACTTTGCTAATAACATTTGTAGGTTGTAGGAATGTGTAATTCCAGGAAAGTGTTCAGTGGCTTTATGGTTGGTCACCTTAAAGAAATAGTTCACTCAGCCTAATGTTGTTTCAGACCCGTATGAGTTTATTTCTTCCATGAAACACAAAATGTGAATTTTTGAAAAATCAGAACTCATATGAAAAAGAGTTGAAGTGACCATGTCTGTCAAGATCAAGAAACGACAAAAAAACTAAAAAAAAGCATTGTACCATAAAAATAGTCCTTAAGTATTGTAAAAAATAAATACATTATATTTATTTACTATGATTACAAACTATTATTTAATAATGTAATAAATTCCTTGATTCATGACCCAAAAGATTTATCTTATTGATCTTTTTTTTTCACCGAATAAAGTGTTACTGGGTGAATTTTCACTTTGCGAATGGAGTCTACAGGGATGCATTGTTTTGTTTGTTGTGAGAAAACGGCAAAACTGTTGCTCCTTATTCATGAAACTCAAGAATAAAGGATTTCTATGTAAATCGTTTGTAAAACTCACATAAATTGTTGCTTTGAATTCAATGTGACAGTTTATGTGAGAATAGTTTTCTGAATGATTTACCATACAATTTACTGCTTGTGTGTCATGATTGATGCTGTGTGAATAGTGTGAATAGGCTTGTATTGTCAACTGGAAAACAGAAAGAGATTAAAAATATATATATTTTCTGAGCACAGATGAGTCCTCATGAATCATGTGGTTTAATACACTTGGACAACAGGTAGAAATAAGGCCAATTAAGTTAAGTTATACTTTGTGTATTATTAGCTGTGTGTAAGCTAGATGTGGATTAAAGCTAAAAACTCTATTTTCAATCTTTTTATGACATTCAACAATGTTGTCACTAGATTTTTACGGTTGTATTTCTTACATTTAAGATTATGAATGAATTGTTGAAATTAAGGTTCATCTTGAAAATACACACGAATAGAAAAATATATCTGTTTTTCTTTTTGATTAGATCAGCCGTCTTTCAACAAGTAGATTCAGATGTTATTTGAAGGTGCTAGAATGGTAAGGCAAGGCAAATTTATTTATATAGCACATTTAATACACAATGGTAATTCAAAGTGCTTTACATAAAAAGAAAAAATTTATTAAAACAAGGAAAACCTGATTGAGGTTTAAAATTAATTTAAAACCGTTAAGAATAGAAAATGATTATACATAAAATATAGTGCAATCAGTTCGGACGTTGCACAGTGCTCATTCAATAAATGCACAGCTAAACAGATGAGTTTTGAGTCTGCATTTAAATGTGACTAATGTTTTAGCACATCTGATCTCTTCTGGAAGCTGATTCCAACTGCGGGCAGCATAATAACTATAGTTTTGTGTTAACCCTTGGTATTTCTAACTGACTCGATCCTAATGATCTGAGTGGTCTGTTAGGTTTATATTCAGTGAACATATCTGCTATGTATTTAGGTCCTAGGCCATTGAGTGATTTATAAACGAGTAAAAGTACTTTAAAATCAATCCTAAATATAACTGGAAGCCAGTGTAAGATCCTAAGGACTGGTGTGATATGCTCAGTTTTTCTGGTTCTAGTCAGAATCCTGGCAGCAGCGTTCTGGATGAGCTGCAGTTGTCTAATGGTCTTCTTGGGAAGGCCGTTGAGGAGACCATTACAATAGTCCACCCTGCTGGTGATAAAGGCATGAACAAGTTTCTCCAAGTCTTGACTGGAAACAAAACATCTCATTCTTGCAATGTTTTCAGCGGTACAACAAATCATTAAATTATAAATGGTATATTTCCCACCCTGTTATTCACGTGTTGAACATGTGTGTATTTATTTAGATTTATATGCACCAATACAATGATACATGGTACTGTACACTACTGTTTAAAAGTTTGGGATCGGTAAGATTTTTTAAATGTTTTTGAAAGAAGTCTCTTATGCCCATCAAGGCTTCATTTACTGTATTTGATCAACAATATAAAAATAATAATGTTGTTAAATATTATTACAATTATTACATTAGTATATTATTATTATATTAGAATATAATAACTGCTTTCTATTTTAAATGTTTTAAAATGTAATGTATTCCTGTGATGGTAAAGCTGAATTTTCATCAGTCATTACTGCAGTCTTCAGTGTCACTTGATCTTCAGAAATCATTCTAATATGCTGATTGCTGCTCGAGAATTTTTTTTCATTTGTTGTCAATGCTGCTTAATATTTTTTGTGGAAAACATTTATTTTATTTTTATTTTTTAGGATTCTTTCTTTGATTACGAAGAATAGAAAGTATTTATTTGAAATATTTTGTAACATTGTAAATGTATTTACTGTCACTTTTTTAATGATTCAAATACAGTAATTAATGGAATCAGAGTTTTTAATAGATCCATTGAAACAGAACGCTCAGTAGGAAACTTAATTGACTTTTTTTTTTTGCTTCATCTGCGAAATCTTTGCAAATATGTTGTCAGTATTCAATATATTTTGCCGAGCTCCAGTGTTCTGAAACATCTTGTCTTTTTATTATCAGTCTGTCTGAACCTATCATCTCAGTCTTTATCTTTTTTCTTCCTCAGTCTCTTAGTTTTTCTCAGTCTGTTTTATATTTCCTTTGTATATGTGTCTCATTTGGCCTTTTTGCACCTCTGTCTGTTGTGTTTCCATCTCCCATCACTTCATCATCTTATTGTGTCATTGGCGTCTGCCGCTGCGGCCCCTTCTCCATAAACACTTCACTTCTCCACGTTTGTTCCTTTTCCCCCCTCTCTCCGTCTGTTTTCCCTTCTCTTCTCTTCCTTCCTCTGTCTGTCTTTCTCTGTGTAGTCGTTCTGAGGGGCTCCAGACTCATCTGTGTGCTCTTATCTGCTGTGCCATTGTGCCGTTGAATCCCTGCTGTCAACCCCTCGGGCCTCTTTCACACTGACACCCGTTTATCATCACCCTCTCTGCCAGTCACACACATACCCACTGACAACCATCCGCTTTATCAGAGAGACAGTGAGAAAATCTTAAACTCTAACCCCATCAGCGTTGAGCCTGACTCCTGCATCTAACTCCGCATTTCCTCTTAACTGATCTCGATTCAGTCTGTGGGATAACATTTCAGACACGCCGCCTCTGGGGCTTTAATTTCGGCTAAGATAAACGGCAGTATCAAAGATTTGCCTTGTATTAGTTTCTGCCTCAAGATTATACCTGGGTGCTTAAGATTTTTTAATAGAAAGCTTGAATCAATTACGCGAGAGCTGTTCTCAAGTGAAAGGTAATTGAAGTGATGAAAAGTGGTAGTGCAGGTAATCTGGGGCTCAGCGGTCAGTATGGTAGTGGATTAGAGCTGCATTGTGACGGTGTCAGCGCCGCCTCAGATCGATATGGTGGTATGATGATGATGGTGATAGGAGGTGCGGTAAGAGCCCCATTCTGAGCTGACAGCATGGCAGTGAGCAGCTTAGATGCATCCTTCAGAATGTGAGTCTCAGAAAATCTCAGATCGGGGCATTTAAAGTTTGTTGGCCTACAGGTTTTTAGAGTATTCATAAAGGTTTGTGGCAGTTACAATGGAAGATTATGCAGCTGATCTCAGAAGAAAACGTAACAGTTTTGCTGTGATTTCGTATTTGAATTCATGATGTGATTTGTACAGAAACATAAATTTTTTTTTTAGAAAAAGTAAGCATGAAAGGTCCACCCCTAAATATAACCGTCAGTGAGGCATAAGACATTTGTATGAAAAAGCATGGATTCATATGAATTATACACCAATTCTCCAAAATATAAAATAGTTACGAAATGCTGCACTCTTAATGAAGGTTCCAAAAAGCGATTGTTGCAGAAATGCAATAGATGCAGCTTTTAGTGAACAGTTCTTAAAAGAACCATTTTTCTTAGATTGAGGAACATTTTAATCTAAATCTAAAGAACCCCTTTCTAATAAAAATGACCTATTGTGGAATGGAAAGGTTCTGTGGAACCACAGATGCTGATAAAGAACCTTTATTTTTAAGAGTGATGAGAATGTGGTTGGTTATGGAATTTTAGGAATGACTAATTAGAATATCAATTCTGGGTTTATATATTATATATATATATAATATATATATATATTCGATTAAAATCTGTTGATGTTACTCACCCACATGATGTTTCAGTCAAAAGGAGAAATTTTGTATAATGTTTATGCTGTTCTTTGTGAAGTTGATAGTAAAGGATGAAAAAACACCAAGAAATACTATAAAAGCGGTCAATACAATGTGTGCTTTATGCTTCTGTCTTCTGGAGCCATGCGATAGTTTTGGTTATTTTCCTCTCTGCCATAGCTCTCAAATCTGAGTAATGCACATCCAAATATATGCCACTTGATAGTTGTCATTGACATCAAATCTTGCACAACACATCTTTAAGGCACTGTTTTTGAGTGAACAATTTTAGAGCTTTTGTGGAATTACTTCAAATCTATAATATGACTGGGAAAAACAGTGAAAAGTAAGTCTAAAGTGTTTGTCAAACTCTGTACTTCAAACTCTTCGACACAACTTTGTTCATTATTGAAGTGAAGCTTTACCTGTTTGGTGATTAGATTAACTGTTTTGGGCTGCTGTCTTGAATAAAACATGACACATTTTGTGTGCGATATCTGTGAGTTTACGTAGGCGCATCGCGTCTTATCCAGTTTGTGACCGCCTTGATGGACCACATTTATGGTGCTCATTTTGACCTGATTTGGAGTCTGACAAGTCTCCATCCAGTCATATTGTATGGAAATACTGTGAATAAGGAGAATTTTCAGTTCTGTGTGAACTATCACTTGAATGTCTTTTGACAGCATCTTTGGCATCCTAGGCTCATCCTGGTAAAGGAATGTCATGCAAGTACTAATCTGTACTGAAAACTCCACCTATTAGAAATTCCTCCAATCCCATTCCAAAAAGAGGGTTTAGACAGTTTTATAGCTCAAATAATGCAGTGGTTTCGCCAGGGATGTGGACGACGATGATATCACGCGACCGTACCTCCCCCCCCCCTGGAGAAATACCGAGGAGAAAAACAAAAAAGTCCCGTGGGTCTGGAGTGCCATGCGATGCTCGAATCCCTGAAGCCAAAGTCCGATGGACCCAACTCCTCTACCAGGACACTGTCAGCGTAGTCTGCTGCCCTGTGGGAATCGTGCCAACTTTCCGTGTTAGCGTTGGAGTTCACCTAGGATCAGCCCTTTCGCCCTTTCTATTCACCTTATGTATGGATACGGCAACGGCAGATATCCAGTCAACACATCCGTGGACGCTCCTGTACGCTGATGACGTTCTACTCACAAATAAAGAGCGTCAGACTCTCAATGACCAACAGTGGAAAGATCGGCTGAATGAAAAGGGATTTATAAATCTTATAAAGACCGAATATATGGAATGCGCCCTACAAACCTCAGGTACCATTATAGTTGACGGTCAAGACCTGAAGAAAGTGAAATGTTTCAAATATCTCGGCTCCACTCTCTCGGCAGACGGTGACAGCCTCCCAGATACATGTGCGTGTGTCAGTGTCTCCTGGCTAAAGTGGTGCCAAGTCTCAGGAGTTCTATGCGATCGACGATTACCCATCCATCTCAAGGCAAAGATTTATAAGACCGTTGTGCGGCCAGCTGCACTCTATGGAGCGGAATGTTGGCCTGCATCCACCAAACACCAGCAGGCCCTCCACACTATGGAGTCAGCTTGGGTTGACTCGACTGGACCGGGTCCGGAAAGAGGACGTGTGGAAAATATTAGGAGTAGCCCCAATCAGTGAGAAGATGAGGGAAGCACGAAAAATCAGTGGCCGGACGAGCATTGCACCTGAGCCCTGATGGATGGCGTACACGAGGTCAACCAACGGAAGAGATGGAAGGGGAGGAATATGTTCAAGATGTTACAGTGAAACTACTTTATATAGGCTACTGTTGGACAACAGTGCATCATATTGTAAAAGACCATGTTTTTGTAGTGTAGCTGTCCTGTGAGGGGGAAAAAACTCAGTAGGCCTACTTCTCATTTGTATGTGAATACAAGGAATGTATTTAGTTTCACTCCACCACTTTGTTATTTTGCAAATGAAATGAACAAAATGTATTGCTAGAATATTAACAAATAGTTGCTAATTACAACTGCGTCCGATAACGAAGGCTGCTTCCGAAGCACTCGAACCGGTCTAGCCTATGGAGGACTGTTCTTGTTGCCTAGACCGCGGCCTTTGAATTGGGGGACGCAGCTAAAGTTAGATTTGTTGACTGTGTACTTACATTATTCGAAATGTTAACAGTAAACCTCAGTTGTGTAGCACTTTGATTGTACAAACATTAAAGGGTTTGTTTAATTTTCATTGGAATAAAAGAAAATTAAAAAGAAAAGAAAATTAAAATACACAACAGGATTATTAAAAAAAATAATAGGGCCTATTATTGTATAAAAATTATTAAATTCTATTGTTTTATTTAATTTAATGGATCAGATTATGGTTTTGATTAAAACCCATTAAAATCGGAATACAGAAAAATAAAATGGAAACACGAATTTGGGCCTAAGAACATATATATATTTGTAAAATTTTAAGAAAGTGATGTTAATTTAACACGAAAATAACAACAAACCCCTGAATCCAGAAAAATTAAAATGGAAAAAAAAGGGATAAAAAAAAAAAAACACAGGAATTGGAATAAAATAAACAGATTTCATAGGGCCATACAATGAAAATTCATGCTCTGAAGCTATAATTAAATACTTATAATTAAGTGCATATTATATGTTTATTGTTTTAAATGGCCGTCACTTGTTTCTGTGAAGGACCCAAGTAGAGGACGCATGCACAGTTACTTTCCACACAGGCACACTTCATGTTTGGTTGAAATTATCCTTAAGCATGTATATTTATAATTTCCTTCAGTTTAATTTAAATTTGTAATTAAAATAATGAAAAAAATATATATTTTAAGTTTAGAATGAGAAAGCCTTGCGTTGTGTAGAAAATTGCTTAGTGAAAATTACCCCAAAGCACCACCTAGTGTCCAAACTACTCTAATACTATTATAACCTGTTTAAACGGGAACAAGGGTCTACAACATGAAAGAAGCCCATAACATGAAAGATCTAAAAGCTCGTACACAACTATCAGCCAGCCAGCATCACAACAGTGAAAGGAAGCTCAAGTTGTAAATGTGTGCCTGGGCCCAAAATCACTAAATAAGACTCCTGGCGATTTAACAAATAAAAACTAAATTACAATGTGCAAAACAGCAGCATTCAGAAGATCTGTTGTACCTATAAACATGTAAGATTGTGCACTGACTGAAGGCTGTGTTCACGTGTACGTGCGAATGACCAGTCGCGAACACCAGAACTGTGTTCACGTGATTAATGGCAAGCAGATATCACAGCAACATTCAGTTAGTACAATGGCATGTGCGTGGCCAATAAGTGTGACAAAAAAAATCATCCTATATAGTTTTATAAAAAAATTAAAAAGTATATGAAGAAGAGAAAGAAAACATGAAATAAGGAATCTGCTTCAGATGGGAGTCGGACTCCCATTGTCGCTAAAGAGCAATTTTAAATTTTAATGTTTTAATGTTTCACTAATAACCATAAAATGTACAGCTGTCATAAAACATGAGAGAAAGGCTGCATGGCTAGAAACTGCTGATCAACCGAATGCACAAGTAGCAAACAAGCTTAAATATTTTCATTATATTGTCAGTAATCTTGGCACAATACAATAAATACAGTCGGTGCAGCATATTTTAATGTATTTGGTTCTTGGTGATTTTCGTATACTTTATTTTTGGACGATAGTAAAGTCAAAAATTGAAGTGACGAGAGTCAGCAGTGGTAATATCATTGTTCCTAGTGTTTCTGTTTATTGCCGGCAGTCATCCATGAGCGGATGTACTTCGGTGTTGGTGTGGTTTATTTTATTAAAAGTTTTTATGTGTAAATGACTACGGTTCCCGCCTCATCATTCCCTGAACGTGATCTTTGTCAGTGGGGGGGGGGACCCTTTTCCCCCCCAGGGGATCAGGGACTGGACAACCGTGTCCTAACTGAATAATCTAAAAGATGTAAGGTAATAGGACACACAGCAAGTAGTGAATCACGGTAAGGCAAGATCACAGTTTTAAGCCTATGTACATGATCAGCCAAAACCACTGCCTTTTACACACAACAACACCCCCCCCCCCCCCCCCCCCAACTAAAAACAACACTACCCCCCCAAACATTAACTATGGTCCAGTCCCCTTGTACTGCAAACAGTTCGTATACACCACTAAAGGAAATACTCCACAAGACCTCTGAATGTGTCCTGTGGTATCTGGCACCAAAACATCAGCAGCAGATCCTTTAAATTCTGCAAGTTGCAAGGTGGGATCTCAATGGATCAGATCTGTTGGTTTGGTCCAGAACATCCCATTTATGCTCAATCAGAGCATAATCGGTGGTCCTGTGTCGTACAGTGAGAGAGGTTCAAAGACGGCCGTTGTCACGGTCTTACATTTACATTATATTTTTTCATTTTGTGGACGCTTCTATCCAAAGCGACTAACAATTGGGGAATACATAAAGCGATTCTTCTTAAAGAGGCAACCAGACACAGGAAGTGCTTGTAATACCAAATTCTTAGACATTGTTCAAATAAGTACAAACTAGAAAGAGAAGGAATAAATAAAGAGAAAGACAATTAGCGTCGAAAGATATGAGTTTTCAGCTGTCGCTTGAAGATTGTCAGGGATTCAGCATTCCGGATAGGGGTGGGAAGATCGTTCCACCAGCCATGAACGGTGAACGAGAATGTTCTGAAAGTGATTTTGAGCCTCTCTGTGATGGTACCACGGGGCATCGCTCATTAGCGGATGGTTGTGCAATGCAAACCTGCAAGATCAAGCAGTCTTTGGAATGTGGTCTTTGAAGGTCAGCTGGTCATCGAAGATTACACCAAGATTTCTGACCGAAATTGATGGGGTAATTGTAGAAGAACCTAGCTGGATGGAGAAATCATACTGTAGAGTTGGAGTTGTTGGGAAGACAAGAAGCTCAGTCTTTGCCAGGTTGAGCTGTAAGTGATATTCTTTCATCCATGCCGAGATGTCTGCCAGGCAGCCTGAGATCCGTGCAGCTACCGTTGGCTCATCTGGTTGAAATGAAAGATAGAGCTGTGTGTCATCAGCATAGCAATGGTAGGAGAAGCCATGTGCCTGTATGATGGGACCCAGTGAGGTTGTGTATATGGAGAAGAGGAGGGGTCCTAGAACTGATCCCTGAGGAACCCCAGTGACAAGTGGATGTGCTTTGGATACCTCCCCTCCCCAAGCCACCTGAAAGACCTACCAGTGAGATAGGATTCAAACCAGCGAAGAGGAATCCCTGTGATGCCCAGTGAAGAGAGGGCAGACAGGAGGATCTGGTGACAGTGTCAGAAAAACAGCATGATCATCACAGTGTTTGCTGCTACGACACACGTTTACTGACCAGCCAATAAAAATGGCACATGAAATCAATGCGACATGGCGCTAAGACATAAAACTGCTTACCTCAAGCTCTTATACCTTCCTCTTTCGCTGCTTTCACTTTCTTCAGCACACATAAAACCTACAACTGCTAAAGTGTGATTTATAATGCTCTTTTTGTTTACCACTAGCGCATGCATGGCGTTTTATTCTTCTATAGAAACGTGCGTCATAGCCTACGAGTCATCATATAGTCTACACATGTCATACCAAAGTCTTTTAGATCCATGTCACATCCATCCATGAACAGTGTGACTATGTGTAATTTTATCAGAATCAGAATCAGAATGAGTTTTTATTGCCAGGTATGTTTACACATACGAGGAATTTGTTTTCATGACAGAAGCTCCACAGTGTAACAGAATGACAGTGACAGAACAAAACACAGATAATAAAAAATAGAAAAATAGAACAAGTAACTAAGGAATAAAAATATACAATTGCAAGGTGCAATTGTAATTATTGAAGTATTATGTGAAAATGAAAGTAATCAATATATAAATTAATATGCTGAATTATGTTAACCCTGGATGTAATATTGGGAATAATGAACGAATAATAGTCTTTTCATTAGACAGTAAACCAGTGAACTTGAAATAATCTAATATTATCAGGAACAAGTAGATAAATTTGACACATCTCCTCGTATGACCACTACCAACCAATGGAAGGTGGCGAAATAAAAGCTTTTTAAAAAAATGGTTGATCGGACCACATTCCACCATTAAAAACAAGGCCAAAAGGGTTGGAAACAATTGTGGCAAATCAGGTATCTATAACCAATAAAAAAATAACCGGAACAAAGAAAAAACAGAAAAATGACCAAATTTGGAGAGAACAAGGGGTATATAATATGAGTTGACAAACAAAGACTTTGGAATGATTTGGAATGATGTGACTGTCTTCCCGGCTTTATTTCTTTGTTAAATAAAGTCTTATTTTGACGTCTGGAACTCTGCTTCTCCACTTCATTGGCCGCACCCAAGAAAAATCCACAACATGACATGCAGAGATTTTAGGATTGCTAAAATCGTGCAGTGTGTTTTGGGCATTAGGCAAACCCTTGAACTATTTGTCACATTCCTCAAACCGTTATGAAATTTTTGCAGTGTGGCAGGGTGCATTGCTGAAAGAGGCCACTGCAATCAGGGAACGGTTGTCATGAAAGGGGCGATGTGGTACGTTTCAAAGTAACGTCCATAAGAAAGTTTCCTCCCAGAGTGCATGCTGCTGCCATCTCTTCCCCAGGTAAATGAGTGGGTCATTTACACACCTGGCCATCTATGTGATGTATTCATCAGACTGGGCAACTTTCTTTCATTGCTCCATGGTCTAGCTCTGATGCCCAGATGCCCACGGTAGGTGGTGGTTCAGAAAGGAAATATATGACTATGCAAAGGAATCAACCTGATTTAATTGTTTATATATAGCTTCACACAGAGCTCAAAAGAAAAACATATAAGTTTAGTCATTTTAAAAGTCGGATGTATTAAAGCTTATCTATGTATGATATTTAATTTAATTTAAAATGTGAAGCTTAAAAGTAATGTAACGTATTGAATAATTATATAAATACATTATCTGAATTATAAACAATTACAATAATATACTTAAAATATAATAAGTAGCTGCAAAAGTTGGCAATTGGCTCGAAATTCTCGACTGTAAACTGCCTTTACATTTGGAGCGAGAGATCGGAGGGAGTGGGCTTCATTGCATCAGATATAGTAACGTTGCTCACAGCTGATTGTCAGTTTGGTTTGTGATCAACCCAGAATAAAACCGCTATGAGCAGGGTAGTGTGTGGCGTAAGTACCATGCGACGGGAAACCACTCAAAACCAACCCACCTTCTTAGGCCCGGAAACTCAGAGTTTGCTCAAACCTGACATGAACTTACCTGGTAAAAACTGAAACCAGATCGTGCTACAGGCACTGAACTAGCCCCTCACTGCTTGGCCTTGTCAAACTTCACCCACATCTTTTGCTCTCATGTGTCCTGCTACATCACATGAAATCCAGAAAATGCCGGGCTGGGTAAATAATATCGATATCTCGATTTTAATCGATTCTTATTTTTACAAAACGATATCGATTCTTAAATCCAAAGAATCGATTAGTCTAGACTGTTTTCAGTTAATGGACGGAACAATGAAGGGCACCTCCCATCCAATATATCGCAATAAGCATTGTGTTTTGGTACTTTTAAAAGAAAATAAACATGACTAAACATCTGAAGGCAAGTTAACAGAAAGAGTACAACTTTACAATCCACATCCTGTCTCATGTAATCGCTCAATCAATGTTTCAACCGCGCAAAGACATCAATATAACGGCTTGTAAACAATGTCACGTAACGTCACATTTACCTAAGAAAAACATATTCGGTGACCATAAACTCAGTCAGATAGAAAAATAAACTGTAGAGAGGGCATTTTGCTAAATATATGCACCAAACAACATATTCATTATAAATTGTACTGTTCTTCAATGTTTAATATACGTTTTTATGACAGCCACCATTAAATGTTTATATTTAAAAAAATTTTTTGAAGGGGACATTATGTCATTGTCAATTTTATTATAAAGACTTCATTAAGTGTAATTTAAACTGTTGTATAGCCTAAAAAATCAGTCAGTTTAACCTTCAATATTATAGTAATGTAACTAGTAACTGACTCATGTATATTTTACAGCATTAGTTAAGATAACTTTTTTCCTTGAGAAAATTTGGCATGTGTACCTGATATATATCCAAAACAATCGATATTGAATCGAATCACAAGCTAGTGAATGAGAATCGAACCGAATCGTGAAATTTGTGTCAAAACCCAGCCCTAATATATACAGTATATATATATATATATTTACTTCACCTGTCAGGGGTTTTAATGTTGTGGCAGATCAGTGCATGTACTTGTTCAGTCGTGGAATAATGTTTTCCCTCTCAAACTCAAATCTTTGGCAGTTGTGTTTGCTGCTTGACATTAGCCAGTGTGGTTCAGATTCAAGGTTAGATCACGTTGCATTACTCTTAACATGTTCATGACGGAAGTGCTCAAGAGTCTCTCAGCCTCAAGCCATGTACATATTCCTTCAGGACATTACACAGAAGAGAACACTTTATTAGCACTGAAATTCACAATCAGTCACAAACTTGACATGTATCCTCCTCATCATCATCAATCATCTTTCTTTATTTGACAAAAGCTGAGAAAAAGACCTCCCCCATCATGAACTGCTTAAAATCCACGTACATAATAAATAGATTCACTAAATACAACCATTACATGCCCCGTCCTCCGTA
Organism: Sinocyclocheilus anophthalmus; assembly: GCA_018155175.1. Taxonomy (NCBI): domain Eukaryota; kingdom Metazoa; phylum Chordata; class Actinopteri; order Cypriniformes; family Cyprinidae; genus Sinocyclocheilus; species Sinocyclocheilus anophthalmus. The sequence continues at coordinate 20,886 of JADLZN010010418.1, read as the reverse complement.
TGCTGAGGGCAGACTCGGTCCGAGCAGGACGTTCAGTGCCGCAGGATCTCATGGTGACGCAGCAGATCCAGCTAGTTCAGCTTTCCCCGGACCATGTTTATCCAGTCGTGCCGCATCACCAGATGGCTCCTCCAGGACTACAATAGTAATAATGAGCTAAATGTGTGGGACACAGGAGGTGATGCCGCAGCTGGTTGTGTGTTTGTGAGGTTAACTGCTCTCCCGAGGGACGGTCAGGGGCAGCGCCGGGACAGACATCACCACAGTCTCTGCTCCCACTGTCACAGCCGCGCCGGCTTTATGCGAGCAGGCCGAGCAGATGTAGTCTTCATTCTCAGCCATCTCACACGTCACACCCACACACACCTGATGAAACCACTCGTCACAGCCGCCGTCACACTGGACCCAGTCCACCTGAACCCAGAGGAGAGCAAACACACAGTGAGGGGTGTATCACACTATCTGAACGATCTGAACCGTGCCCGAGCAGGGGCCGAAATTGACTTTTTTACTTCGTTGAAAGTCAACGAAGGTGCTCCCAACTTCAAAAAGGGTTACAAAAAACGTTTGTAGTTCAAAAACTACATTCTTGACTTTAAAGCAGATTTAGTATTGGTTAATATTAGCTGTCAATCTCTCCGTCACTGCTTTCCGCTAACTACCGCGAGAAAAAGAAAGGGCTAAAGAAGAGAGAAAATGAAAAGCACACTGACAGATTCTTTTGTGAACTACCTAAAGTTAAGCTCTTCTTTGCCGAGGGTTAGGATGGTGTATGCGGTGTTAAACTGTACATTCAGCTCTGCCAGTTGCACGAACGGCTGCAGCTAGGTCTGTGCGGATATGACAACAATTTCTCCATATTTTCTGGGATTTTATCGATAAAATGCCACTGTCCTGCAGAGTTTAGCTCTAACCCTAATCAAACACACCTGAGCAAGCTAATCAAGGTCTTCAGGATTACTGCGGCTACAGACTAGTGAGGTTTTTTTCAGGGTTGGAGTGTACTTGCAGGACCTCGGCACCTCCAGGATAGACGTGCCATACCCACTGAACGAGAGTGAAATGATGTAAAACGGCCCATACCTTGAATTTGTGAGCATTTTTTAATAGACTGAATCATGCCGTGAAAGAACGCACTCTAAATGCGCAAGCGCACTCACTCACTTAAACGGCTTAACGGACTGTGAGCGTGCAACGCTCTGTAGGGGTGTTTGTGGATTTGACTTTGAATATACACGATAAGTCCACACCGCACATTGTAAAACAACAATTAGAAAGTGTAGATCCCTGGTGGCGAGCGCTGTACTGCAAAATCCATCCCAGGCTTACAGTGAACGCAGTGAATAGACCATTGCATAGACGGAGCCACTAGAAGTCTTTAAACCGTTCTGGAAAATGTAACGCCTTCTATTCGCTGGTGGACAAACATGCACCACAGGATCGGACACCAGCACCATTATTTGTAACTGTAGGTGGTTCACAAAAGAATCCGTCAGTGTTTCTTTTTTATTTTATATCTTCTTCAGCACTTTTACATTCCCCGTGTGTTAGCCTGTCATGGGACAGAGGGACAGGCAGTGATGGGTGAGTGGGACAGCTAATATACCACTCTAAAATCTGCATTAAAGTAATGTAAAGATGCCAGTTTAATTGCGTTAGTGTAGCAACGTTTTCATGAATGCAGACAGGTCCCGTTATCAAACACTCAGGAAGCACCATACTCTGAGTTTTTAGAGGGAAAGAAAACAGATCACATGCAAACTATTATATGCACTCGCATAAAATGCTCCAAATCTATTTGGTCGCAATTTCGCGCCATGCCGAGTGCGTTTGACCCCCAGAGAACGGTTCGTATGACTAGTGTGATCGTTCGGTTCGTTAGAGGCCCTGGCTCGATTGGAAGAGGTGGGCCACAGCACGGTTCAGTTGGGCTTGGGCGCGGTGCGCATGCAGTGTGAGCGCAGAACTTCTGATACGTGCAGAGCGATTTCTGAGCGGCAAAAGCATTAGATCTCTTAGGGTCGTGTGTCACCGCGTCCCAAAGACTCAAAGTAATGAGCCACAAAGTTAACAAATCGATGCACTCCACTGTGCTGAGCGAGAGCTATCTGCTATCGGAAACGTAATAAAGTCATGATTCTGAGCTCGTTGCAGCAACGTGATTTGCTGTCAGACAGAATAAAACGTAATATTCCATTGGTTGAGAACCATAAACATTCACCGCGCTAGATAGTCAGCTTGATACGATTCTGCAATTTCGGTCAAATACATGCTTATTTCATGGTTTATAATGCATAGGCTATAATTTGCTTCACATGCCTATATATAAATAGGCTATTTTAACAAGACAAGGTGATGTAGTTTTTGTTGAAAAAAAATTAAAATAAAGAATAATAATAGAGAATAGCATCGACAGCAGTTGTCCCTTCCACCATGTTTAAAGTTTATGGCCCAACTAACTCCGAGATTGAATATCAAAATAACGACTTGAAAAGCCGTTCATGTCCAATTCAGTGTTTCTCATACATTGATTTATTAGTGGCGGCCCGCCACAATATCAAAACTGACCGCCACAAATAGATTTTCCAAAAGGCTTTGACTTTGTTGAATAAACATGAGCACTGCACGAGGCAACGTCGCACCGGCTGCGGGTGTTTTTATACATGTATTAGCGGAAACCCACTGTCTTCAGAAAATGATGGATGTAATTTCATTTCATCTGGCATGTAATGCCTGATAAATAGAGGTGGAATGATACATGCATTCGTACCGATTCGTCACGGTACGGACATCTCGGTTCGGTGCATGAGGCTTACAACGAATACAGACAATTCACCCTCAATCCAGAAGGGGACGCCCGCATGCAAAGAATGTTTGAGAACCGGCCGTCAGCCGAGACAGCGAAGCGTGAGTTGCACACCTTAAAAACAAAGCCCACTAGACATGTGACCATGTGCTGACTTGAATGCCGTCTCAACAGATGGCAACGGAGTATACTTTAAATTTAAACAAATTGAGGGAACTGAAACTCAGCGTATATAGGCTACGTTACGTATCGCACGTTTTTTTTTCTTGTTTATCTGTAAAACTAATCACATATATTTCAGAATTTATCCTGGGATGATAAGGTACTGAGATTTTCTAATATAACAATGTAATATTTAGTATTTTCACATCTAGGTGGACATTTTTTAAATTTGTACTCCTGTCTACTGTTCTGTTCACAATAAAGCAAAAGGAAAAACGAGATAGTAGATAGTTTTTTGTCCCCTGTGTAATGAAATCGCATCGAACCGTGACCCCAGAACCGAAGTACGTACCGATCCTGACCAGGTACCGTTCCACCTACTGTTACGCCGATTTGCTGAGGGGAGCGCTGCTTTGAGTACAGCCGTTACCGGAGATAGAAACCGTCTCTCCCGCTCTAAAAGCGCCTCCTGCTGGCAGAGAATGAATTTGCATATATATATATGTGGGGGCGGGGAGTGTAAGGCTGTGGGAAACACTGCCATTTCTGATTAAGAAACTCATATTTACGATAATTCCGGTCCAGAACGTAAAGTGCAATGTGAGTGCAGGGCAGCAGGGGACAATCGCGCTCGGTTCAAGGCAACCATGCCTAGTGTGAGCAGTTCCTCTGTCAACACAGTCAGACTCCAGTGAAGGATCACCACTCACCTTATCCTTGCACGGCCGCTGGCAGTTCTTGGCGGCGCAGACGGCGTTCTCGTCGTTGGAGTCCTCCGCTCCGGACCAGTCGTACTTGGAGGGAATGTCCAGAATCTTCCGGCTCTTCTTCTCCAGGCCCTCCTTGGGAAACTCGGCCTTGGCCGCCGCCTTCTCCTTCCTCTTGCGCTCCTTCTCCTCTTTAGCGAGACGCTTGGCCAGCTGCTTCAGCTCGCGGGACTTGTCCGGGTTCAACTTAAGCTTCTTCTTCTTGGGCTTGAGCTCCAGAACCCGTTTGATGTCTTTGGACTTGGACCGTCCCTGCACTCCGCCGGCGGCCAGAAGCAGCTGCTGCTCGGCTCTCTCCAGCTTCCTCTTCCTCTTCCTCTCCATGTCCTTCAGCTTCAGCTTGACGTGTTTGTCCAGCGAAGCGTCCTCAGGCTGCAGGAGCACAGCAGCTTAAAGAGGTCAATGCGTGGACACAAGAAACACGTGCATGCACAGTGACAGCGTATCTCACCTCCATGACCTGCAGGAACTTGTCTTCTGAGGGCGGGTGTGTGGCCTGCAGGATCCTCCAGATGTGCTGCGTCTCGTCCAGGGACACCTCCAGCAGGTCTCCCTCCATCATCAGCTCCTCCAGCTGGGCCTTGGCCGCCGGCGAGAGCTCCAGCACCGGAGGCTCCAGGCTGCGCGGCACCAGCGGCGTCTTCCTGGGCTGCTTGCGTGGCGCCACCGGATCTGAGGAGGGAGCAGAGATCAGGCTAGATCAGGTGATAGATGCTGCGGTACTGGACCCTTCTGAATATAGATATATAAGTGTGTATTGACATCTTACTCTGAGGACAGAACTTCGAGGCAGAGGAGTACGCGTGCTCCGTGCAGAAAGATGGTGTTGTGGGCCACATGTGACTGACCACCTCCTCCGACTTCACAGGAATCTCCTCGTCACAGAACAAGTACGGCTTCACCTCTCCTGAGTCCTGAGGAGAGAAACACGAGACAGAGAGACTGAGACGAGCAGCAGGGAAACTGCATCACATTAAGATGATCTGCATCCGATGAGGTGTGAACATCAACTACATGAAAACACTAGTGTTGGTTGATCGTGTGTGTAGGGATTCATCACATACCTTTACGTCATATCCATAAGTCTCTCTGATGTCCTCGTCGGAGTCCGTCTCTTCGTCGTCATAGTCCACAGAGGGCCGTGGTGACGTGGCCCTGCTGAAACCGGCCTGCTGAAAGGTCTGGATGTGGCCCTGAGAGTGAAACAGAAGTTAGTCGTGGAGCACTGCTATAATCAGACGTGATGGTGTGGAGTCACGTGCCTGCAGGTCGGGGTTGGCGGCCGCCTTCTGCAACTCAGCGTTGATGATCTTCTCAGTCTTCTCTCGCGCGGCGAGCTCCACCATGCGCTGGCTGAGCACGGAGAGCTTGGCCAGGGCGGAGGAGAGCTCGTCGGTGGCCAGGGCCTGTCGAGCGCGGTCCTGCCAGCCCATGGCTCTCTCGGTCAGACACTGCAGCGCCTCTCCCTCGGGCAGCCGCACCGGCAGCTTCTGCAGCGACACCAGCAGGGACAGGATGGTCTCCAGCCGCGGCCGCCGCGAGCGCTGGCACAGCGGACACAGGAACTTGCTCTCTTTGCTGCCGGACACCAGCTTCTTCTGTGAGCCGGCTTTGGGCAGCGGCACGCAGGCTCCGTGGAACCAGTCCCTGCACAGCTCGCACTGCAGCATGAAGCCGCTGGCTGTCTTACGGCACAGACAGAACTTCACCTCCTCGATGCGCTCCACCAGGGCCATCTTGGCCAGGTTGGCGGCGCGGAGCGAGTGGATGGCCTCCAGCTCCTGCCGCTCTCTGGCTTTGAAGGCGGCCACGACGGCGGCGGGGTCACGCGTGTCCTCCACACTGTCCTCCAGGTCGCTCAGAGCATCCAGCTCCAGGCCGCGGTCCTTCTCCAGCAGCTCTTTGACACGCTTGCGCTTGCTCTTGCTGCTGCCGTACACGCCGATATCCACACGCGGACTGAGCACCTGCAAGAGATCAACCTCAGGTGAGTAAAGATGAACATCACAGGTTCACTCAGCAGCAGACTGTCCTGACCTCACTGGCTGATTACGTGGTCTTGTTTTCAGACTTGGCCCATGTAAATTTGATAAATTTCTCAAAAAACATGACTTCTTCTTAAGCCATTTTGCTTTAAGTAAATGCATCTTGATTTAAGCTATTTGTCCAAGACAAAAGAACAACAATCTGAGGCAGAACAACGTGTTTAGCAGTCCAGAAACCATGTCTGTCATGAAGACATTTATATCCATAAAAATACTGGTCAAAATTTTGGGCACTAAACCTAAATGTGCTATGCTATGTGCTAAATTAGCACATAGTTTCTCCAACATATTCCACTAGTGCAGGGGTTCTCAACTCTGGCCCTCGAGATCCACTTTCCTGCAGAGTTCAGCTACCTACCTGTAACTTTCTAGCAATCCTAAACAATTTGATTAGCTTGTTCAGGTGTATTTGATTAGAGTTCGAGCTGAACTCTGCAGGAAATTGGACCTTGAGGGCCAGAGTTGAGAAACCCTGCACTAGTGTGTCATTTTGTATCACCTGCTGTAACGGTGTGTGTGTGTGTGTGTCACTGCAGCAGTGTGTGTGTGTTGGTCTGTGTGTGTTGTGTGTTGTGGTGTGGGGTGGGAGTGAGTGAGTGTGTGTGTGTGTCACCTGCAGCAGGGTGTGTGTGTGAGTCACCTGCAGCAGGGTGTATGTGTGTGTGTGAGTCACCTGCAGCAGGGTGTATGTGTGTGTGTGAGTCACCTGCAGCAGGGTGTATGTGTGTGTGTGAGTCACCTGCAGCAGGGTGTATGTGTGTGTGTGAGTCACCTGCAGCAGGGTGTATGTGTGTGTGTGAGTCACCTGCAGCAGGGTGTATGTGTGTGTGTGAGTCACCTGCAGCAGGGTGTGTGTGTGTGAGTCACCTGCCAGCAGGAGTGTGTGTGGGTAGTAGAGTCACCCTGCAGGCAGGGTGGTGTGGGAGTACCTGCAGCAGGGGTGGGTGTGGTGTCACCTGCGCAAGGGTGTGTGTGGTGTGTGTGTCACCTGAAGCAGGGTGTAGATGTGTGTGTGGAGTGTGTCACATGCAGCCAGGGTGTGTGTGTGAGTGTCCTGCAGAAGGGTAGTGTGGGTGAGTGTCACCTGCAGAGAGGTGGTGTGTGTGTGGGTCAATGCAGAGAGTGGAGTGTGTGTGTGTGTCACCTGCAGCCCGGGTTGTGTGTGTGTGAGTCACTGCACGCAGGGTGTGTGGTGTGTACCGCAGCAGGGTAGTGGGTGAGTCACCTGCAGCAGGTTGTGGTGGGGGTGTCCTGCAGCAGGGTGTGTGTGTTTGTGTGTGGGTGTGTGTGTGTGTTGGTGCGCTCAACAGCAGCAGGGTGGTGTGTGTGTGTGTGTGTGAGTCACCTGCAGCAGGGTGTGTGTGTGAGTCACCTGCAGCAGGGTGTGTGTGTGAGTGTCACCTGCAGCAGGGTGGGTGTGTGTGTGTGTGTGAGCCACCTGCAGAGGGTGTGTGTCGGAGGTCCCTGCGAAGGGTGTGTGATGTGTGCGGTCACCTGCAGCAGGGGTGTGTTGTGTGTGGGGGCTGTGTCACGCGGTTTTTTCCTTTTTTTTTTTTCTTTTTTTTTTTTTTTTTTTTTTTTTTTTTTTTTTTTTTTTTTTTTTTTTTTATTTCTTCAAGCAGGGTGGGGTGTGGTTCACCTGCAGCAGGGTGTGTGTGTGAGTGTCACCTGCAGCAGGGTGTGTGTGTGAGTGTCACCTGCAGCAGGGTGTGTGTGTGAGTCACCTGCAGCAGGGTGTATGTGTGTGTGTGAGTCACCTGCAGCAGGGTGTGTGTGTGAGTCACCTGCAGCAGGGTGTATGTGTGTGTGTGAGTCACCTGCAGCAGGGTGTATGTGTGTGTGTGAGTCACCTGCAGCAGGGTGTATGTGTGATTCACCTGGCAGCAGTGTGGTGGGTGTTCACCCTGAGGGCCCAAAAAAGGGTGCTGGGTGTCTGTGTCACTGCAGCAGGGTGTGGGGTGTGTGGCACCTGCAGCAGGTGTGTGTGCGTGTGTCACTGCAAGCAGGGTGTGGGTGTGAGTGTCACTGCAGCAGGGTGTGTTGTGAGTGTCACCGAGCGGGGTGTGTGTGGCAGTGTCCTGCAGCAGGGTGTGTCCGTGTCGCGTGTGATGTGTGGTGTCGGTCACCTGCAGCCGGGTTGGTGTGTTGCGTGCTGTGGTCCCTGACAGCAGGGTGTGTGTGTGTGTGTGTGTGTGTGCACCGCAGAGGGCTGTGGGTTGGGGTGTGGTGGTGTGTCACTGCAGAAGGTGTGGGGGTGGTCACCGCTAGCAGGGTGTGTGTTGTGTGGGTCACCGGCAGCGGGGTGGTGTGTGTGAGTCACCTGCAAGCAGGGTGTGGTAGTGTGACGTCAACCTGCAGCCAGGGTGGGTGTGTGAGTCACTGAGCAGGGTTGTGGTTGTGTGTGTGTGTCACCGGCAGCAGGGTGTGTGTGTGTGTGTGTGAGTCACCTGCAGCAGGGTGTGTGTGTGTGTGAGTACCGGCAGCGACCGCAAGGGTGTGGTGTGGTGAGTGTCTCTGTTCAACCTGCAGCGGGTTTGGGCTGTGTGGGTCACTGAGAGGGTGGTGGGGTGTAGTGTCACTGCCGCACCCAAGGGTGTGTGTGTGGTGGTAACTGCAGAGGGTTGTGTGTGTGTGTGTGTGTGTGTGTTGTGTGTGTGGTGGAGTACCGCAGCAGGGGGTGTGTGTGTGTATGGTGTGAGTCAGCAGCAGGGTGTGTGTGTGGTGAGTCACTTGCAGCAGGGTGTGTGCGTGTCCCTGCAGCAGGTGTGTGTTGTGTGTGTCAACGCACGGGTGTGTGTGTGTGTCCCTGCAGGGGTGGTGTGTGTGTCACATGCGCAGGGTTGGTGTGTGGTGTGTGAGAGGAGAGAGCAACTGTTTTTCTTTCTTTTGTTTTTACAGCAGGGTTGTGTGTGTGTGTGTGGTGAGATCCTGCAGCAGGGGGTTGTGTTAGTGTGTGTCCCTGCAGAAGGGTGTGTGTGTGTGTGCACCTGCAGCAGGGTGTGTGTGTGGGTGTACTGCAAGCAGGGTGTGTGTGTCCAACGGCCGAGGTGTGTGTGTGTTGGGTGTGTGTGTGTGGGTGTGTGAGACCGTCACATGCAAGCAGGGTGGTGTCTTGTGTGTGTGGTGTGTGTGTGTGTGTCGACGCAGCAGGGTGTGTGTGTGGGGTGGTGAGTCAATGCAGCAGGGGGTGTGTGTGTGTGTGGGAGTCTGCAGAAGGGGTGTGGGTGTCGTGAGTCCCTGCGCATGGTGTGGTGTGTGTGTGTGTGTGTGTGTGTGTGTGAGTAACTGCAGCAGGGGGTGTGGGTGTGAGTCCTGAAGTAGGCGTGTGTGCGGTGAGTAAAATGAGCGGGTGTGTGTGTGTGTGTGTGTGTCGTCGTGTGTGTGTGGAGTCACCTCAGAAGGGTGTGTGTGTGTGTGTGTGTGGTGTGTGGTGTGTCAACATGCAGACAGGGTGTGTGTGTGTTGGATGGGTGTGTGTGTGTCACCTGCAGCAGGGTGTGTGTGTGTGGGGTGTGTGGGTGTGTGGTGGTCACCTGCAAGCAGGCTGTGTGTGTGTGGTGTGTGTGTGGGGGTGTGTGTGGTGAGTCACCGCACGCAGGGGGTGTGGTGTGAGTCACCTGCAGCAGGGTGTGTGTGTGTGTGTGTCTGGGTGTGTGTGTGTGTGAGAGAGAGAAAGAGAGTGTGTGTGTGTGTGTGTGAGAGAGCTCACTCAGCAGGGTGGGTGTGTGGGGGGTGGTGTGTGTGATGTCGCTGAGTACAACCTGCGCAGGGGGTGTGTGTGTGTGTGTGTGTGTGGCGGGAGGCACTGCGCAGGGTGTGTGTGTGTGGGGTGGTTCGGTGTGTGGTGTGTGAGTCACTGCAGCAGGGTGTGTTGTGTGTGTGTGGGGTAAGAGAGAGTCACATGCAGCAGGGTGTGTGTGTGTGTGTGTGTGTGTGTGTGTGTGTGTGAGATAGTCACAGGCACCGGGAGGATGGGTTGTCGTGTGGTGGGGTGTGTGGGGGGTGTGTGAGAGAGAGTCACCTGCAGCAGGGTGTAGGTGGAGTTCTTCTTCAGGAAGGTGCGGGCGGTTCTCTCTCTCCAGGCTCTAGCAGAAGCCACCTGTGACTCCACCTGCGGCAGAGCCTCCAATCTGACCGGGATGGAGCGTCCTCTCATTAACAGACCCTCCAGCTGCTCCAGGTAGGCGTAGTTACTGCCGTTCTGCTCGTGGAGATCGAGACACGGGTCACATGACGTGCTACACCTGATTCAGCAATGAAGCTGGATCAACACTGATGAGACGTCACAGTGATAATCTCTTCCACAGCATTCATACCTTTGATCTTTATAGAAACATCTCTGAACTAGCATGCACTGTTCAAGCGTCATCTGCAAGTCACATGACCCGTATGCCTGCATGTCTTGTGTTTACTCTTAATTTCTCTCGAAAATGTTATCTAGACCAGGGGTTCTCAAACTTTCTGGGGCCAGGGACCCCTTACAGGGAGAAAAGTTTCAAAGGACCCCCTTATAATCATAAGTGATTATCATATGCTTATACACTGTGCACTTGAACGTCCATCGAAACTTCCGTTTTTCTGGAATTTGTCATTTTTCTGATTAAATTTACATTTTTCAGACTGTTTTAATTGTTTAAATGTTAAATTAAATTGTAATCAAAGGCACGTCAAATTGTCTGAACTCCTAAAACTTACACTAACTTAATTTACTGTCTCTCTCTCTCTTACGCTATATATATTTGGATTCAGATGAATTCTATTTTTTTATCAGAAAAAATATTTTTAAATATATCTTTTGATTAAATTCTCAAATGTGGTTGTGTTCTCAATTCAGTGCCTGCTATGTATAATTCACTAGTCTACATCCATCTACTTCTCCGAAGCGCAGGTCGCCGTAGACGGACAACAAAATCACTCTAAGAGCTTTCTTACATATTACTTGATGGTGAACTGATCTTCCACCAAATCCTGGAAGCAGATCTTTCACTTTCCATAATACACGATCTGAACAATGGATGAGACTTTGTGTCTAGCATTTCTTGTGTTATGGTTCTCCAGAGGAGGAGGTGTTTATTTCTATTGTAAGTAAGGTAGATGTAATTAAATAATGTAAACAGAAGGTTTGGCTAGACCGTGAAACCGGTCACCTGAATGGCCTCCACTTGGCCGTCCAACGTCTTTGGCATTGGCAGGGCGTCTTTAGGGCCGGAACATTGGGCCAGGTACGGGTGTCGGGCCGCATGCACGGCTTTCCAGGTCAGAAGATGTGGCGAGCCTTGCAGAGAGACGTACGGCGACAGTCCAACACAGGAATTTCACAACACCAAGCCTCACATGGTTTGCTTGAGTGTTGGCCGTAACGAAGAGGTACCTGGCCTGCGGCAGGCGCTGCGCGTCCCTCACAGATGCTCGGACAGCGTCAGCAGCTCCTGACAGCTCGGCATGGCATTCTCACGGCGTGATGGGGGCGGAAGGGCCCACGCCCGAGTCGATTCTCCCGCTTATCAGCTCCAGTGTGAGGCGATGCCGGATTACATCAGTGTCACGAAGCACCTAGGCCCAGACAGCGGCCTGCTGCAGCTCTGCTTGATGCCTCGGCCGCTCCGGGAGCTCCAGGCTCAGCCAGGACGCCCACGCCTCCAGAGCGCTGCAGTTGCCGGAGTCCGGAAGTCTCGTCGGCAGCGCACTCTGTGCAGCTCTGGAAGTCCTGCACGCCTACAGCAGATCCTGCGGCACACACACACACACACAGGAGGGAACACGTCAGACCGTATATCAGAGCTCAGATGGCTGCGGAGGCTCGTGGACTCACCCTGACGTGTCGGGCCTGGCTGATGACGCAGGGCAGGCGGTACAGCTGCTCCACAAACACCTTCAGCTCCTCCACCGTCAGCTTGCTGCCAGCTTTCTGTGCGCTGCTCTCGGGACGCTCTCTTCTTCACACACACACACACTAGGGCTGAGTGATGACACACACACATATATCACACTAGTCAGCGTTCAGCAGAGACTGACCTGTGCCTCTGCTTCTGGCTGAGCAGCAGCTGCGCCACAGACGAGCAGGTCTCGGCCTCCTTCACCGTGTCTCTCAGGCTGCGCAGCAGGCTGTTCTCGGGGTACTTCCTGTCCTCTGCGTCCTCCAGCAGCACCTTCAGCTCGATCAGATCTGTGGAAGCAGAGCCACCCGTTTATAACCCGCAGATGTGGACTAAAGTGGCGACTCGGTATCGTGTCTGACCTCTCTTGCTCTTGTTATCGGCCGCCAGCGCCTCCGTGACCCTCTTGGCCCAGGTGTCGTAAGACTGCGCGCGTGACTTCACCCCGTAGAGCATGGCGGGAAACTCGTCCTGATCGTACCTGAACCTGCAGCACATGGCAGTGAAAGCTTCTAGTTTAATCAGCACATCAGGACTGATGACAGCGTTGTGCGGCGCAGCTGTGTGTGTCAGAGGCGTACCGCAGGCACTTGCTGCTGGCTGCGCAGCTGCAGAGCTCGGCTGCGTGATGCAGACACACCAGACGCTGCGGGCTGCAGCTGCAGGTGAGCGCAGACAGGAAGCAGGTGGTCTTGCACTTCCAGCACTGCCGCTCGTCATCGGGCACCAGCTCAAACACCTCCTGCTCCGAGCACAGCACCCCCTGCAGGACGACCAGTGCAAACACTCAAGCAGTACTTATTTAACAGCTGGCCAGTTTCTTTGTTCTATTTCTATTAGTCCTACTGCTTTCACTACTGATACGTTCAAGATGTCTTATATTTATATTAATTTCTAACAATATTAAAAGACAACATTAAACTGATTTCCAGGGGCTTTTTTTAACTTTAAGGGCAATTTTTTCTATAAACTTGTTAAATGTGTGTCACGTTTTGTCAAATTATTACATTTAAGCAATAAATTCAATTAGAATAATAAGATACTATAGGGTTGTTACAATTGCATAATGTAGTGAAATCAATGCTTTAAATATGACATTTTTGAATACAGAAATACTAAATGAAGAAAAAGCTGATAGCCTACTTTTAAATATGAAACTAAATTCACAAGTAGGTGTTAACGAGGTTTTAATGAGTGAATCATTCACTCAAATAATTTGTTCAAAACTGCTGAAACATTCAGGACTGAAGTTCATAAAGTCAAAATACATCTACTGTGCTTTACTTGGAGAATCACAGCAGTTCTGCTCTAGCTTGGTTTCAAACTATAAGAAAAGTCAAAAATATTAATTATTATATTAATTAGCATTTAAATAATATTTTCTGGGATTTTATCGATAACAATAATTAGACGATATTTGGCTGATTGTGTGTTATTGTGCTGATATCTTAAGGACTGCCGTGGACAGCTGCCTCCTGAATTTCTTTATATTCTTCATATTCTGTGTGCTGGTCAGTTTACAGCAGTGATAGAAATTAATCTTTTCCAACAAGTTTTATGGGCATTTTTATCTTTAAGACATTTTTTCTAAAAGTGTGCACCATCTTTTGAGTCAAATTCTTGCATTGGGCTGTTAGAAGCAAATAAAGCAGTATCAACAAAATTCATCTTTGCAGTGCAGAGGAAACACAGAAGCTGCATCTGAAATGGCATTTATTTAGATGTATTTACACACTGTTTAATGAAGCTCTGAGGGACATTAAATACTTTAATCTGCAGTTACAAATGCATAAATAACGTTTTGATATTTTAAACATAAAACATTGAAAACTGATGTTTGAAATTATAAAAAAATTGAAAAGGTACTTTAAATGTGAAATTAAAACCGCCAGTAGGTGGCAGCAAGTCACTGTTAATAAGTGAGTCATTGCGACTGAACCGAATCATTTAAACGCTTGATTCATTCAGGAACGAAACACTGTCATGTTGCTCAGAGACGCAGAACAGCGCTGTGGCTGTGTTTGGAATTATTTTTGCTGGAGAAATAGAGCAAAAACAGGCAATATGGCGTCTAAAACGTAAGTCTCTTAATATTAACTTCTTGTTTATTGAACTGTTGTATAAAATCAATAACACATTTGTAATCATGCTGACTTTTGGAGAAAAAAACGGCACTCTTCGTGTGATATTAACTATATAGAATGATATAAATACATACATTTTCTGCCCCATATCTTGAATTATGTGATAAATCTAAATGCATTTTAATAGACTGATTCATGCAGTGAAAGAACGCACTATAAATGCGCACGAGCACTAGTTTAACCCATGTTAACTTACTAGACTTTATCACTTCTGATGCAAGCGTGCACTCTGTAGGTGTGTTTTGTGTTTGCTTCTCACGATATACTTGATAATATCAAATTGCACATTGTTAAAACAACAATTAAGACGTTATCGCAAACCATATATATCGCACACCCCTATACTGTTTGGATTTTTATAATGCATTGTCTTCTTATCGATCACCAGTTCACATTTAAAGCTCTGCGTGATTGCAGGGTAACAACATGGGTGGATTTTTGCATTGGTCTGAACTCTGAACAAATCAACAGTTTTATTGAAAATGCTCATTTATTCTCTGCCAGCAGGAGGAGCGTTTGGTAGAAATATAACCGTTTCCCGATAACGCTGTAAGCAAAGCAGCGCAGCGCCAGACTCTGAACCTGCAGCGCTCATGAAATCATAGCCTTTTGAAGTTTAATCCTCACATTCAGCCATATCGCCATTCTGGTCTTTCTTCCCTCAAATGTAAGACCTCTTGAAATCATAATTAAGACTTTCTTGTACAATTTAAGACTTTTTAAGACCCTGCGGAAACCCTGCTTGCTTACGTGATACTGCCAAACTATTATATGTTATAAAGAATAAAAAAAGGTTTTGTCCTCTATACATCTTGAATTTTGGTGGCATTTTTAATTAATTTTGTTGTATTTTTGCCCCATGTTACCCTGATGTAGAAGTTGTTAAACTAAAGTCGTTGTCAACAGCGTATTATAATTTCTGCGGTACTGGATATTAATGAAGTACTCCTGCCAGTGAACTGCTGGCGCCATGTGAGGCCGGGTCTCTCTCACCGTCTCCTGCACGGCTGCTCTCAGGCGGCTCTCCTCCTCGATCATGTCTCCGAGCTCTCGGACCACAGCCGCCGCCAGCTCCACGTCCAGACTCTCCGGATCGGCCGCCATCTTACACACCAGCTCCTCATGGGAGAAGACGCAGTAGCGCTGCAGACGCCGGTAATGCGCCACACACTGCCTCCCCATGGGCAGCTGCACAACACACACACACGTATATGTCATCACACACATCTACATACAAACACAGCAAACCACATGCTGAAGATTCACTGTGGCTCTAGAGGACGCACCCAGTCTGCAGTGCAGAAGTTGACTGCCTCAGCAAAGTTGTAGCCTTGATTGAAGCCGCTGTGATAGGCTCTTGGGAAGGTGACGACAAACTCTCCCGCGCACTGATTGGTCCGGTACACCTGTATGATAATGAGCCCTGTCAGTGACAGCTGAGGAATATCTGTCAATAACACTGTCCTAAAATACTGCTGCCAGGGGTGAAATATCTCATCTCATTGTTCATTTCTGAAGCAAGTGTTAAGCTGGTTTGCCGGTGAGCGGCAGAATGCAGGGCAGATGCAGAGGAGGCTGTACCGGGACGCCGTGCTCCATGAGGAGGTTGGGGTTCATCAGGGTGACCAGCTGATGCAGGAGGTCCGGCTGAGAGTCGAAGAGCTCTGGAGCCACTTTCTTCATGACAGACTCCAGCTGCTCGGCGGCGTGTGCTGGAACGCCATACCAGGTCTTGGGCTCGCCCCTGATCAACAGACACACACGTCACTCGTCTCAGTGTCTCAGGCGCTGAACATCAGCACGAGTGCGCAGGACTCACCAGTGCAGGTAGTTGATGGAGTAGCTCCAGTGGTCCTCAATGTGCCAGCAGAAAGAGGAGAAGCACATGCCCACGTACAGCCAGGGCACCTTCATGCCGCTGATGTCCCCGCTGATGTGCGTCAGCACCGACTGCTCCAGCACCGGCATGTTATTCAGGTTCCAACCCGAGCTCGCGTACTCCTGCGCACACGACATCACCAGTGAAATCGACACTCACGTGAGAATCAGGAAGACCTGTCTATGGTCATATCTCACCACAGAATCACAAGCGCAATAGAGGAAACACACATGTATATATGAGTGTGTATAAAATGCATCAATGAAATTTCTTCATGTACTAGTGCGAGATGCAGCTGTATGAAATGAAGCATCTTACATCCTCGTCGCCGATGAGTTTTCTCTTGCCGTCTCTCACTGGGAATCCACTGCCCATGTCTTTGGAGCTGATATCAGCGCCGTACTCCACGATCACGTCCTCCTCGATGCTGCTGACCAGACGCCAGAACTCCTTCTCCACCAGCTCCGTGGGCACCATCTGACACACACACACACACACCAGCCTGTTTAAATGTGTTACTCTGAACCCAGAACTCTGCTTTAACTCTTGAGAAGCGTGTAGACACTCTTTAACGACACTTACATGAACAGGCATGTTGAAGTAATCAGACTTGAAGTGGTCGGCCATCTCGCCGAAACTCTGGAGCGTGTACTCGCGCACGGCCTGTTCGAAGCCGAACGCCTCGCGAGGCTTACTGCACTCCTGTGTGACGGGAGATCAGTGCATCACAGAGGAGCATTCGTTACAGCATATGTGTGTGTGTGTACTGAGCTGTGAGAAGGCTGTACCTCTGCCACACACTTGGGGCAGCGCCAGTCTCCTTTGGGCACGTCCTGCAGCGGCGGGATCAGGCAGAAGGTGTGGTAGCTGTCATCACAGCCGTCACACAGCAGGAGGCGGTCCTCCTCGTCGCCCCGCCCACACGCCATGCACATGTACAGGTCGATCTGTCAGTCACACACACACACACTCTGAACATCGACTAATAGCGATTAAAGCTGCGCTGCATAGTAACAGAGTAGACATGTTTTGCAGAGGTCGTTTACACAGGACATGCTCAAAACATCAGAACAGAAGAGAGTGCTGAGTCTAAAGATGTGCTTTGAAATGATGAACTGCTGACTCTGCAGTACTGAAGCATGGAGTGCCACAGGGCTCAGTATTAGGCCTTTACTCTTACATGTACAAGCGCCTCGAGGGGCTATTAACAAATGTAGCATTAGTTTTCACTGTATTACAGACTTTCAGCTTTTATTTCCTCAAGGACTGGCGAATTTGAGGTTAATTAAATGTCTTTACGTTTCTTAATGTAGTTTCTTTTAAGTTCTGACAAAAACAGAAAGTAAAGCAAAATATCGGTTGAAGACTATTTATATCCTTGCAACAATGTAACTATTATCATTCGCGGTAATCTACAAATGTAAACTATAACAGTATTAAAATATTATAAACATTAACATCATGATTTTCTGCAAGGCTGCTTTGAAATGATGAGTATTGTGAAAAGCATTGTAAAATTAACTGGACACGGAGTCTTGGAAAGGTGATGAATGAAGAGCTGGATGAATCTCATTACATCTACACGCATGTATCTGGCAGACGCTTTTACCCAAAGTGTCTCACATTGCATGAGTTATCTGAAAGGACTGGTTAGTGGAAATGAGCCAGAAATCACATCACTAGATTGTCTCCAGAAACCTAGATAATTTCACCAGCAATTATTGGACATCAAGTCAGTCATTGTGATGGTAATAAAGCGGTGTTCATGTTAATAAAACAGATTTACTGGTAATGATAGTAACAGAGTCTGATTGCTGGAAGCTTGATTCCACACAAATGGCTGACGCTTTGCTCCTGTACTCAAATGACGGAGACACATTAATGCAGATCTTCAAGTGTAAACAGCAGGTCAGATGCAGATGTATAACGGGCCCTTTAATGCAGTTTGTACTGATCAATGTAGAAGCTCAAACACAGGAACAGATATAATGCATTATGACACACAAACGTCATACTCACATAACTGACCTCCAGCACCTCCTTGCGCGGACGCATTTTAAAAGCAAACGCCTGAGCCCTCATGTGCTTCTGTTTCCTGAGGAAGCCCTCGTCATCTGGACACACACACACACACACACACAGTCTTACACGCCGCTGTTTGCTGAACAGCACTGCTGTCTGTTACTGAACCGCTGAACGTCTCACCTGCTGCCATGATGTCTAATCTGAACACCTGCACGGCTTTGGGCTCCGTGTTTTCTCTCTGAGACACACAAGCATCACATCAGCACAGGCTCAGAGGACACATTCAAATACATGCTGTTCTTTTGATCTTTCTATTCAAAGAAGATTGTCTGTATGAGGCCTGACAGAGAAACTAACCTCGTCCTTGAGCCGTCGAGGGGAACGTCTCTCCGCTCGTCTCTCCCTCTCTTCATCCTCATCTGCGCCCTCTTCTTCTCCTCCTCCAATGCCTTCATCCACATCCTCGGTGTCAGGGGCTTCTGGGTAAAGCCTGTGAACGCTCTACACACACACACACACCTGTCAGGAGCGACACGAGACACACATCATCACAGCAGCTGCAGGAGTCAGACTCACGGTCAGCGTCACTCCGGTCTGGAAGAGCTCATACGGGTACAGGATCCGCTCGAAGTGAGAGCGCAGCAGTGACCCCACACCTTTCCCGGCTGGAAAACCCATGCGACTGCTGATCCTGGACCAGCGCTTCTCCTTACAGACCACCTCAAAACCTCCTTCTGCAGACACCAGCTGCCAGAACACAGAGAGAAGAGATCAGCTACCTCTTCAGCACAGCGCGGTGTTTGCTCATCACTACGTTACATCATTAAATCACGTATTTACACACAAATGTTCATCAATGTAGTTTTTATAAAAACAATAAAACAAGAGTTCAAAAGCGTGGGTTAGTAAAGAAGTCTCTTTTGCTCACCAAGTTTGCATTTATTTGATCACAAATACAGTGAAAACAGTGAAATATTATTACAGTGTAAAACAGCAGTTTTCTATGTGAATATCAGTTAAACTGTAATGTATTTCTGTGCATGCGAGCTGTATTTGCGCATACATTCCTCCAGCTTCAGTGTCACATGATCTTCAGAAATCATGTTAATATGCTGATTTGCTGCTCAAGAAACTTTTCTGATTATTATCAATGTTGAAAACATTGTTGTTGCTGCTTTTTTTTTGTGTTTTTGTTTTGTTTTTTCTCACAAATTTCTGTGGAAACCGTGATACAATTTATTTTTCAGGATTCACAGATGAATAGAAAGTTTAAAAGAACAGTTTTTATTTGAAATAGAAATCTTTTGTTAACATTATAAATGTCTTTACTCTCAATTTTGATCAATTCAATGCATGCTTGATGAATAAAAGCATGAATTTCTTTCAAAAAATGAGCCCACTTCTTGAGAATTAGTAGTATGTTTATATAACAACTCTCCACAGTATGAAGGCTGCGGTGAGAGTGTTTGCAGCACACCAAACCTCTCTCTCCTCTCTCTCTCTCTTCTCCACACACACACACACACACACAAAAAAAAACACACACACACACACACACACTCTTGACACACACACACACACACACACTCACAGACAACACACACACACTCTCTATCACACACACTCAAACCACCTCACAGAAACACACTCCATGACAGACAGACAGGACACACAAGCAAAGACTTTAGAACAGAAGCCACACATCACAGACAGGGACCACACACTCCACAGACAGACAGGACACTCACTGACTCACTCACACTCACACACACACAGACAGACAGACACTGACACACAGATAGACACTGACACACACTCAGACAGACACACACTCACAGACAGACAGACAGACACACACAACACTCAAGACACAGACACACACTCACAGACAGACAGACAGACAGACACACACTCACAGACAGACAGACAGACAGACAGACACTCATAGACAGACAGACAGACACACACTCACAGGGCCAGACACACACTCACGACAGACAGACACACACTCACAGAACAGCCAGGACAGACACGCACTCACAGAACACACCACAGCAGACACACAACTCCAAGCCAGGAGCGACAGACAGACAACAATCAAGACACACACTCAAGACAGACAGACAGACCACTCATTAGACAGACGACCGACCCCACACCACGACAGAAAGACACACACTCAAGCAGACAGACAGACACCACACTCACAGACAACACTCACAGACAGCAGATAGAACAACATCACAGACAGACCAGAAACACACTCAAAGAACACACACTCAAAGACAGACAGACAGGACACACACTCACAGACAGCTCAGCAGCAGACACAGACATCACACACACACACACGACACTCAATCATCACAGACACTCACAAAAGGGTTAACTGCTAAGCAGGTAAAGGTCCAGCAATTTTCTATCACGTGAGGAAACCGCATTTGCAGATTGGAGACTCCCAGAACTTGGCGATTCTGGTCGAGGAAGAGTTGAGGCTGGACTTCTAGTGGGCTGAAGGGAGGAGAACACGAGGTGAGGACCAAACACAGTGACCTTCACTATCAAAGGACTGAGCGAAAGGCACTCACCTCCAGCATTGAGACGCTGGATCGAGGAGTGCGCGGAAACTGGAACGTCGCAGGGGAAGGAGGCTGCCAGCTTGCGAATACAACAAACAAACAGCAGCTGAGTCTGTGAACAGCGAAGCTCCATCCAAACTCATGATTCACCACACTTCAAACAGAGCCACCTAAACTGCATTCAAAATCTGATAGGTAACCTGACCCTGGAATCACACCATGGCTTGAGCATTAAAAAATGGCAACATTTAACTTACTGTACTAAACTAACTAAAACTAAAATAAAAATATAATAAAAATCATGTGGTGTACTATGGTAAAGCGCTGTTACGGCACCCGCGGCGGTCGGATCTGGTGGTTACTGTGGTGTACTATGGTAAAGCACTGTTACGGCACCCGCGGCGGTCGGATCTGGTGTTTACTGTGGTGTACTATGGTAAAGCGCTGTTACGGTACCCGTGGCGGTCGGATCTGGTGGTTACTGTGGTGTACTATGGTAAAGCGCTGTTACGGCACCCGTGGCGGTCGGATCTGGTGTTTACTGTGGTGTACTATGGTAAAGCGCTGTTACGGCACCCGTGGCGGTCGGATCTGGTGTTTACT
>JADLZN010010417.1:0-31687 GCA_018155175.1 Sinocyclocheilus anophthalmus | reverse complement strand
GGCAAAGTTGTTATATTATCTCATTATTGCAGGCTTTTATTTCAGTCTTTGCATTTCCTGGGTAGTGTGAGGAATACAGAATGAGATGTGCAAGTGAGACGAGTAAAGAGCACAATTGCCAAAAATCTACCCCTCTCAAGTGTCTTTAGTTTATACAGTACATATGCAGAGCACAGATGAGTGTAATTGTTTAATCCAACATATTTACGTATTGTGTTCTTTCCTTAAAAATTAACTCAATTAATTAACAAATAATTATGATTAATCACAATTAAAAATGTTGGCAATTGACAACCCAAGTATTAACAAAAAATTGAGGTAGTACATAGAATAAGTGGAATTGATAGATATGGCTACACAAACTAAACTTAAGGAGTGAAATGTGGTTATATATCTGATGCACCAACACTTAAATTGCGCCTAACTCTATTGCTGACTACAAGCACATTTTAGTGTTGTCCAAAATACACTGTATGCAAAAACACTCACCTTTAATGAAATGAGATCTCTCTCTCTCTCTCTCTCTCTCTCTCTCTCTTTCTCTTTCTCCCCCCCCTTCTCTCTTTCTCTCTCTCTAGATGTGGCAGGTGCTGTAGACCTGCAGAGGATAAGAGTATCCAGCTGTTAATGTTTTTTGGCTAGTGTGTGTGCTTGCAATGAATTTGTGCAAGCCCCTGTAGCCCTATTTAAACACAGCACAAGAGAACCCTCACAGGCTTCCTTCCCCCATCTCACACGAGCATACACAAACACACAGGCAGACACAATGCAATGAGGCACAGGGGCTTTTGCATACCTGCTTTGTTTGCAGATTTGAAAGTTTATAAAGTATAACAATAATATTAGACACTTTTTCATTCCCTCTTATTCCCATGGCATGGTGTCTTTCCACACACGCGCACGCGTACCTGCGCATTCACTAACGTACTTCAAACAGACTGCAGCGTTCCTCCACAGACACACACACACACACACACACACACACACACACACAAACACACACACTTCTGCTTCTTACCTCCCTCCATCTTTTGTCTTCCCTCTAAGGAGAACGTCAGGATTGGCTAGAGGTTCTCCAGTCTGCTGTGAGCTCCCAGCCCTCCATTTCCCATCAGCCTCGCAAAAATAACACAAACAAGAGTGGCTACGTCGAGCTGCGTGGCCTCAAAGGAAGAGTCTACCTCAGCCTCATGGGAACCAGCTTTAGACTCTGTAAAACAGACCAGGTAGATCTATAGAATATGCGTTATTTTTTTAAATATTGGTTCTTTTTGACATTGTTCAATGTTGATCTGGATTCATACTGCTGCTGTCCGCATGAGTTTAAAATAAGTACCATACCTCAACAACCATGTCCTGGGTCCCCCAACCTGTCTATCTGTCCACCATCAAACTTCACTGTGCTAAGCCATTGCTTCGGCCAGCTTGTATGTCCATCTATCTACTTCTTGTCTGTCTGTCTCTTTATCTGTCTGTTTGTATCTGTAAGTCTCAGTGGCTAAACCATTGCTTCGACCAGTCTGTTTGTCTGCCTATCTAGCTCTTGTCTATCTCTCTGTAAACGCTATTACTTTATTACTCTGTAAATTAATTATAGTTTTTCTTCCTTTGTTTTTGTATATATAATTGTCCATCTATCGACCTTCAAACTTCACTGTGCTAAGCCATCTATCTATCTATATGTCTGTGTCTGTCTGTCTGTCTATCTATCTATATATCTATCTATCTGCAAACTCTATTACTTTATTACTCTGTAAATTGATTACTTAGATTTTAATGTCTTTAATGTCTGTTTGTGTCTACAGTACCTTCAGACTTCACATCTCTTGTCTGTCTGTCTCTGTGTAAACTCTATTTATATCTATTTAAACTTTATTACTGTGTTTAATTACTTACATTTTCCTTATACACCCTTTATTTGTGTGGAGATAGGTGGACACTGTTTTCTCACGGTAGTGAAATAACTGAAACTTTCACACTTCATGTTTTAAAGTATGTGACGTCTGTTTTGTGCTCCCTTCTATGTGAATGAGCCCATATGCTGAGAGTATAGTTATTACAATGCACACACAAGCCCTGACATTTCGCATGCATTTGTATGTGATCTATGCCCAATCGGTCTCAGTTTTAAACGAGATTAAGCTGAGAATGTTATTCTGTATGAATAGGTGGCACACACGCTCACACACACTTTATCATCTCTGTTTGTCTTTCATTATTTTCCTTATTAACACAAGCAAACATCTTTGTCTTCATTCTGCAAGGAAATTGTTTTTCGTCAGCCGATTTAGCATGCGAGAGAGAGAAAGAGAAAGAGAGCAGTGAAAATGGAAATTGATTGTATTGTTTTTGCATTAAATCCTCTCCGTGGCAATCACTTCGAGAGTGGTGAGAGAAACGGGAGGGAATGGAGGAAAAGAGGGCATGGGCGGAAGAAATGGAATGAGAGAAAGAGGGAGTGAAGGAGGAACTGGGCAGAGAGACAAGAACGGAGGGATAACAGAAGGAGGTGAAGACAGCAGTGGCTGTTGAGGGATGAAGAAAACACAAAGGAGCATAAAGATGGAGAGAGAGGAAAAAGGTGCGGTGGTGGGTAGCTCGGTTCATGTTCAGTGAAGTGGAGTATTTAATTTAACAAGATGAACGAGCTGCCCAGGACGCTGTTTTTTTCCCCCCCTTCCCATCTTGGCTAGGATGAAGTGTACTGCCCTTCTCTCCTCTGAGGTCAGGCCATGATGTTTCCCCAAGGTAATGAAAGTCAACCTAACAGGCAAGCCCAAGTCACGTGACGCCACTACAGTTTAGTGCTGCATCGATTTTTGATTTCCTTACTTAAACTATTTGCTCCATAGCAAAGAACACAAAAAGACCAAACACATGGCCACTTCAAAGGGTCTCTGATGGCTAATGTCTAAAAGGACAATTATTTGGTTTGTCATTAGATATTTATTAGAAATGCATTTAGTTGCATTTAATTTGATAGTTTCACTGCAATGGAGTGTAGGCAGCATGTGCTGCAGTTTTAATATACCATATCAGATTAAAACTAGTTCAATCTTGAGATAAAATGTCTCAAGACCCCTGTTTTTTTTATTTTGTTGTGCTGTTTTTAAATCAGGGCTGTGCAACATTCATAATGTGTATACCGGGACAAACAAAAAGTGAAGCACATATGCGCATAATGGATTGACCAACAAACTGTCAGTCTTTTTTTTTTTTCTTTTTTAAATCCAGGTTGCTAAAATGCAAATGTAACTCCTATAACACGGCATGCAAACCACTTGATCTGTGAAAAGTTTTAGATACCTTATTTTGGCCAAATTCTAAGTATGCTTGAAAGAGAAGGCAATTCTATTGCTATAAATTTAGGGGAATGAAAAAAAATGAAACAATCCAGCACAAACGAAGACAAAATATTGTCTGTACTCGTACAAAATAAATATGTTGTGTCTACATAAAAGTATTGAGAAAACTGGTTCAATTGAATTTAAATGTACCGTTAAAAAATATAAAACTTTCTGTATGGTTTGTGTGAGAGTTTCTGTTTATGTAGAATATTCCAAATGGTCACTTAAGTCTCTTTTGTTGTTTTATATTATTTGCAATGCTTAATGGGAAGGCAGCTGCCTTTGTTGTAATGTGCAAGGCATTCCGTTAGGCTGGTAACAGAGCCTTTTATTTTGAAATAAAAGACTGGGTGCTGTTTTTATGTTTCGGACAGCATAAAAAGCAAGAAATGTTGAAGAGACAAAAAGTTATCATGTAAAATAAGTATGTTGTCTTGCTCTGGTCATGAACTCACTGCTGTTAAGAGTTCATCAATGCATCGGTTTCGCACTCTCTTTTTTTACCTTTAACTGTATTCACACCTTCTGTTCACACCTAACTGTCTTTTTATATTAGGCATGTTAACCTATACCTTTGAGTCTCTCTGAAGGAGTTTTCCTTTTAATTAATATAAAAGATAAATAAATATAATATAATAATATATAAATATATGAAAAGGACAGGTCCTTCAGGATAATGTGAACTGTATGAAACTGTAAATTATGAACAGTGTTCTAATTATGCTATAGACTAGGAAATTCACACCATAACTATTGTATTCATTGAACACTTCAGAATGACTGTGTTCCAGCTGATATAAAGATCAAATCTATGAAGTCAAAGAAACCACACAGCTTTAATGAGTCTTGGAGCAGTTCAAGGGAAGGCGACAACACTCCCGGTGTGTAATTATGTTCATGTTATCATTAGTGTGAAACTAGAAGGATCGTCGTCATTACAGTTGTCAATTCTTGGTGGAAACGGGCCTTGCTTTAAAAATTCACCCTCTCACATATATATATTACTGTATATAACTTTCTATCGATATATATAGATATATATATAATAGAATATCGTATATATATAATATATATATATATAGGGCTGTCAGTTGATTAAAAAAATAACTAATAATCACACATTTTTTCTAAGTATTCTAAAGGGCCAACCCTAGCCCCGCCCATGCATTAAACTGCTTTTAAATATGGTAAGCCGTTTCAAACTGTAAAAAATCAACACCTGTAGCTAATTTTGACAGCACTAATGTGTATAGGTATATTGATAGTCTATATATATTACTAGATCTAGATATATATCACAGTATATGTGTCTTATAACTTTTCTAGATTCTTGCATGTAAAAGTGAGTGTGTCTTAAACGCTGTGATAGACATCACATATTCACAACTATATTTGGTCAGTCCAATTGAGTTTATCTTCACACATCATTTGCTTTCACTCAAAAACTGGCCCTCATGACACTCAAAACACAAAAGGTTTCATTATCAAAATGTCAGATGCTGATCTTTTTCACACAGCTGTCAAGTTCAAATGCCGTTTGGCTTAGTTTACTTAAAAGGCACCCAGGTCCCCTGTAAACCAAAGAAAACTAGACTAACATTTCATAATATTACACAATTCACTTTTTTCTTGTCCCATAATCTTTCCTCCCAGAATCATCCCTTGTTCCTCCGAGAGGTTTTCATATTGCCATTGCCCTTGAAGTAACTGGTAAAGTCTGTAAAGAAAGTTTGTTGTGTGTTTCCTGCTTGTTCTTGTGTGAAATAAACTTTGTCATTCATTCAGACTCTGATCAATGGATCAGCAGGTATTCACCCTCCAGTGAGCTCAGTGTCTGTTCTGTGCTCCCTTTGACCCTTCTCACACAACAGTGTCCTTGCATTTGTACAATTTTTATAGTTAGACTTTGTTTTCCTTATTCACTTCATTCACTACAGCTACAGTGTTCTAAACAGACACACATAATGTCTGACTGTGAATGCTTTGGTCCATTCACATAGCAGTCACTGATCTGCTTTATTTACTCTACTGTGTTCATTTCTTTATTTTAGTTCCTGATGTTGGAATTTTCTTGGATATGAAAAACTGAGTGTTTTGATGTTTATGCTGGTTCTTCACAGGACTTTAATGCTGGGCTGGCCATCACTGTTGTGGACCTGACGGCTGCGTGTGTGAAACAAGTTGAGAGGAAAGGATTTGAGATCACTACACCTTTCAAATCCTTCTGGTAAACTGCTAAAATATTATTTACTGTATATTAGCATAAGGCCATAAAAAAAATCTCTTATCATCAAAATAAAATATTAGCATAAATTGACTGGTAGATGTTGTTTTAAAGAGATTTCAGATGACCTTCAAACAGAGTTAAGCTTCTTACCTGGACGTCCTTAATATCACTTTATGCTAAAAAATCATCAAAGCTTCACTCAAGGTCAGCCTTGGAGGATTACGTTTTCTTAGTGCAAATAATGATTTATTTACACAAGTGCCTTCAGAGTTCAGAGATGCTCTAAATTTCAAATACAGGTTCTGATTACATAAACATTTTATTTCATATGCTTTCATTTGATGAATAGTTATTTGGGAATTTAACTTCTAATAAAAATTGCATTGTTGCTTGCATAATATAATATATAGACTTCTTAAAACCATAGTGTGCTACTTACCTACTTAAATAGAGCATTTTATCCTCTAGCCAAGTGTTATGTTAATTATAAAAGTATTTTATTCAGTTTTTTCTCTATAAAAATACCATCTAATATTTCATTCCAAATTTGTGTGTACTGTGATAATGTTAGGATCAACTGTGAGCATTAGTTAAGTTCTGTGTGTGTTTTTTGTTGAGGAGCACTATTTTTGAGATGTGTGACTGAGTGTTAATGGAGTTGCTGCTTATAAATCATTGCAAAAGAGTCACCTGAGGATAATATGCTACTAACACTCTTAAAAATCTTTATTGGCAAAAATGGTACCATGAAGAACCTTCAACATCCATGGAAACATTTCATTGCACATTGGTTTTGTGTTAAAAAAAGATATTCAGATTTTTTAAATGTTCTTCACACTAAAAATATGGTTCATTTAAGAACCAGACCGTGTAGACATTAGACAGCAAGACAATTAACTATTGTTTGGAACATATTCATATTGTAAGAATTTAAAATAATTGACAAATAATTTGCAAACCTCTAAGATTGGTGAGTTCTGAAAAGAATGTGATTGCTTTTCCAGTGTGGGATTGACCTATTCTGCCATTGAAAAACTTTGTTGATCTGTTTTTCACAACTGCATTGTATTCAAGTGCAATGTGAGTGGATCAAAAGAGATTTCAGAGAAACTTAGGAGAAGAGTTCTTGAAGCACATAAGTCTGGGAAGAATTATGAAAGGCTGTTTTGGGCCCCCATAGTCCAGAGTCAGGCAGGTTACTCCTGGATGAAACTCCATTTCCTAGGGGTGGGCATTTTACAATCCTAAATTCAAGAACATGCTGAAGAGTCCTCAAACAACATACAAAGAATATAAAATATGTTGCTTGTAGAAAACAAAATGCTGTATTTACTCCAAAATCTTATTCAAAAGTTAAACTATGCTGGAGGGTGTATGATATTATGAAGCTGCTTTTCTGCCTCAGGGCCTGCAACTTAAGGCACCAGTGAATTCCAAGTGACTTCATGAACATCCAAAATTACAGCAGATTGCCAAAATTGAGAAAAAAAAATTAAATATGCAACATTCAGTAGATCGGCTTCTGATTGTCACGGTAGAGAAGAGTCAGGATCCAAGTGCAAGTGCAAACAAAGGTTTATTTGGTAACCACAATAACGGAGACACAAAGTGATAAATCCTCGGGGTCTTGGTCAAGATCAGAGCTCCTCTTGAGAAGCCTTCCTCCCAAAGCACTGGCCAAACCAAGGCGAGGGCTGAAGATCCGTACCCTGACTGAGAGAGAACTGGAAACAGAGAACTGACAGAGAGACAGGAACATGAGAATAACGAACCAACAAACACACATTGAACAAGGTGTCCTATAAAGGAATCGCTAATGAGTTGCAGATGGCGCGCCCTGATTGAGCGCCAGCTGCAACCACTAACAAATGACGTAACACACATACACCCACATGACAAGACGCAAAAGGACCGCACAAACTCATGAACCATGACAGTACCCCTCCCCCTAGTAATGTCTCCTGGCATTCTAAGGAAGACTTACCTGACGATTAAATTCATAGATAAGAGAGTGGTCCAGTATGTCCCTAACAGGTACCCAACTGGTCTCCTCCGGACCGTAACCCTCCCAGTCCACCAAGTACTGAAACCCTCTTCCCCTCCGCCTTGAGTCCAGAATACACTTTTCCGAATAGGCTGGTTCCCCGTCTACGAGACGCGGCGGTGGAGGAACCGGGACTGGCGGATTAATGGCTGAATGAAAAACAGGTTTAATTTTGGATACATGAAACGACGGATTAATTCTCCTGTACGCTGGAGGAAGTCTGAGGCGGACTGCCACCGGACTAATAATCTTGGTGATTTATTTGACTGTTGTCTGTGTTTTTAACATCGACGGGAGCGAAATGAACTGTTCTGAACGTGAAGCTTGTAATTGTTGTTCTTGTCTGATCTCCCCTATTCGATTTCCTTTCTCTTTGGAGTGTTCCAAGCTCTTGGTGCATAAAGAAGATCTGTATATTTGCAAAGACTAAAGTCTCAAATCAAAGAGATATTCTTTATAAAAATTAAAACTCATCCACGCCCTCCTAAAACGCCTCGTGTTCTAACACGCCCACATACGTACATCACTTGTGGAGAAGATTTGACATAAGACGCCCATGTTCAAGAAAGAAAGAAGGCGTAAATTTTATTCAGCTGTAGTATTGTGCTGCCGCCACAACATGTTGTGAAGATGCTGGTGTGTGTTGTGCTCTGTGTGTTTGTTTGTGAAAGCGAAATACTTGTTTGGTCTTCAAAGAGGACGATATCCATGCCTAGGAGCTGACTCCGTGGCTGGTCGCCTGAGGAAATACATCAACTTGCGCTTAGCTGGGCGCCACTAACTCTAGCCCCCTTAATTTCTTTGGTCTTCAAAAGAGGACATGACTAGAAAATCAGGGTTACGTTTATTACAACACTGTTCCAGAACACTTTCCAACCCAAAATATTTCAGATGGCAGCACTTTATGGGGACTGTTTCCTGATCCTGGTAGAGTAGATAGACTACAATGCCGGCTGTTCTGATCACAGATTGTAAGTAAGTTTTTTATATATAAAGAATTTACCACATGATTCAAATGCGAGTTTTGAGCAGAGTAGAGTAGCACATGTTGTTTGTCATTTCTCCAATCACAAAATGCAGACATGGTTTTATGTTTACGCGGCGTGATGCAACGCAACGCGTAAAAAGACAGTATACGTCAGTATAATCCGTAATTATGCCCCACTGGATGCACGAAGGCTCGTTTATAATGAGTTTTCATGTATTTGAATCATCGCTCCGGCGATGACAGGCCATCACAGTATGGTAGGGGCGTAACATTCCGTCACACGCTTGAGGTATTAGGCCAATCACAACGCACTGGATAACTGGCCAATCAGAGCACACCCCGCTTTTCAGAACGATGAGCTTTGTAAAAATGTACACGTTTCAGAAAGATGGGGCATAGAGGAGAAACAATAATGTACAGTATGTGGAAAATAATGTTTTTGAACCTTACACAGGCTTGCCATGAAACACATTTAAGCTCCACCAAATACAAAATAAGTTCTTTTTAGCAACATCTATGACCCTTTAAGCTTGAGGTTGTTATAATTATAGGAATCATTTAATACCAATTTCATAGCGATGTCTGTGGTATTCTTCAGTGTTGCTCTCTTGACAAACGGAGACGACCTCATGTGGGTTATTCCGACAGCTAGTGATCATTCTCCAGCCCATGAGTTCAGTTCTTGGGTCTTGTTCCAGTACTAATACTTTATCTGCTGCAGTAACATCCGGCTTTGACTTCCCCAGCACTGCAGTTTTATTTTGAGGTAACAGAGCCCATAGTGAGAGACGGGGACACAAGCTGAAGTTCACTTTACGACGTATCTTGTAAACTTTCAGAAGCTGCATAATGGAGTCCTGTACAGTGCTGTCACACTCCAGAAGCACACCATTCAATCCGTCTGGGTTTCCTTTTAAACTGAAGAACAACAACAACAACAAAGTTCCAGTAATGCATGTATGTTATGTTTAGCACTGTTGTCCAAAAATCAGCACTGGAGATGGATGGGTCAATAGTGCTTTGCAGTTCCTTTTGAGCTGGCTTTTTTTTGTCATTGCTTCATGTTTCCTGTATAAATTAGCCTATATCAATATATATTTTTTTGATCAATATTAATCTGACAAACTGGCTGTAAGGTCTTTCCAGTCAGACGACGACTAAACAAATACACACTATAAAAAAAGAGAAAGAAAATACTTCAAAATACTTTGTTTTCCTACTTCAAAATCTCATGTTTACTTTAATATATTTGCTATTTATTTGTAATTGTTTGTGAAATTCACACAGACCAACACTACCACGCTTTTTTCATTACCTATTAAATCTTTATGAAAATTGATATTAAAAAAGTTCAGCGATCTCTTCTGAGATAATCTACTCTGATGAAAATGCCTGGGTTCCTTTGCACAGACGTTTGTGCTGTTTGCTGTGACTAAATCTGTAATCAAATCTTCTCAGTGATGAACTTTAATAAATCTAAATATGGATCTCAATTAGGGTTGCACGATAAATCGAAATGGAATCGAGATTCGACAGAAGCTGTGATTGTCATGCGTATCTTTCAGTGAAGCACGGTTCTGTGATCAGCAGTAAATCTCCATCCAAAGGCCAGAGAAACTCCAAATACGCCTCGCAGAAGAAACCCAGAAAATTCCTATCGCTGCAGCTGAATAAACAGAAGATTCAACTGCTTTCATTGATTCAACGTGATTAATAAACACACGACTACGACAATATACGGTTTATCCGAGTTCTTATAAATATTATTATAAATTTCATTAAAATAAAGTATATTTATAATGCAATGTCTTTATCACTGATTAGAATACTATGAAATATGTTGCGTGCCTTATTCTGTGTAAGAAGCCACATCATCTCACAGAAGGATTTATTTCAAACACTCGACTGACGTTATGAAGTGAGTTTGGAGTAAAAATATGATATTAAATGTGGTATTTTCACATGCTTTCAGATGGAGCAGCATTTACTTCACAGAGCCGTAGTTCACTGAGAAGCTATGCAAACAGCTGTCATTATCGCCAACGATTTCTTCGATTTCACAATCGCGCAATAAAATCGTCAGCGTTTTTTTTGCGTAACTTGTCAGTGAACTACGGCTCTGTGTAGTAAATGCTGCTCCATCTGAAAGCACGTGCTGATGATTTCCTGCCGATTACAGAACCAGCATTACTATCAAAATGCACATGACAAATCGCATTCGATTAATCGTGCAGCCCTAATCTCAATATTTGGAGGTTTCGCTTTTGGAGAAGCTTCTTGTTTTCATAATGTAGCGAGTGTTCACTTATATGATCGGCTAGACATAACAAATCCTGAAACTAGATGACGAGTTGATATTCTCTTGATTTGTGCTTACGCGAAAGTCCAAGAATTCTGATTAAATATTGTGATAATCAGATTAACCACTATCATGCAGCCCTAAAGTAAATGGTCAAATATTGACGCTTCTTCAAAACAAAAAACTGATCTGTGCATATTTCTCTCCTGATTCATACAAGACTTTTTCACTGGAGGCAATCGGGCATAATGGTTAGGGAGTCGGACTTGTAACCCAAAGGTTGTGGGGTTCGAGTCTCGTACCGGCAGGGATTGTAGGTGGGGGGAGTGAATGTACAGCGCTCTCTCCCACCTTCAATACCACGACTGAGGTGCCCTTGAGCAAGGCACCGAACCCCCAACTGCTCCCCGGGCGCCGCAGCATAAATAACTGCCCACTGCTCCGGGTGTGTGTTCACAGGGTGTGTGGGCTGTGTGTGTGTGTGTGTTCACTACTGTGTGTGTGCACTTAGGATGGGTTAATTCCAAGTACGGGTCACCATACTTGGCCACATGTCACATTTTTTAAGATGTGAATTGATGGACGGGAGTGGTGTGGATATTTGATGTTTTTATCAGCTGTTTGGACTTTGATTCTGACGGCACCCATTCACTGTATTAGTGAGCATTGCTCTTATGAACTGCTCAAACCAGGCTGGCTTTACTGACATGTAGAAGAACAGAGCAGAAAAACAACTACATATCAGTAGTAGTCCAGGGTGGGACAGTGAGATAATGCCGAGGCCACGCCCACACGCCTTATTTACAAAACTCCAGCACCTCCAAAATCACATTAACATGACATTCCGTGTCTACTTTACAATTCAAACTAATGAAATATTAAAACAATGCAGTATATTACCTGTAAAGGATGATGTCATAGAGTGTCCTGCCTTGAACATTGAGAATGTGAGCATACATCGCGCGCAGTGCGTCCTCTCCCAGAAGAGCCATGTCATTGGTTATTACTCCTTGCAGGAATGAGCTCGTGTCTTGTCCAGACACACTGATGAGAGTCCTGTGCGGTAGGCTGTAACAGCTCAAGTGTACTTGAGAGTGTTTTCTAATCGGCGTCCTGCACGCATTCTCGTGTCTCGTACACGAGACAAGTCCTGTCACGGTCGCTCTGAAAGCACTGCTAAACGAAATCACTCTCTGCATTGTGTCGTTTCCTGAAGCGCAGCTATAAAAGCTCAAAGTTCCTCAAAACAACACAAGTTCGCGTTATTTTATCTGGCACCTTCCTTTTCATTCCCATACTGCATTGCGCGTGCGTTTGCTGGTGGTCTGAATACGAATCCTACTATGGTTTAGCTCATGAATATTGATAATATGATCGTGTACGTCCAATCAGTTACGTGTTCTATTAATATTTATGAGCTAATACTGCGCTGTAGTAATCGGCTCGTTTGTAGTGAAAGCCAAACGGGTCAAAATGTGTGTGTATTCTATCGCAGTTTGTTTGAAACACCTATTTCTAAACGCTGTGCGATGCTAAAATAACGCCGTCACGCGCCGGTGTTACATTCGGTTCCTGATGGGCGGTGCTTACATGATTATTCATAACATTTCTCGATTGTGGGCGTGTCCTTGAGACAACGCTCAAACGAATGGAACTGAAAATCGGCGCACGCATCTCAATCGGAATGTTTGCATGGGTATTTCAAACCGGTTATAAGTTCCATACTAACTTTTGTCACTTTGTAGGGGGAAGATGCGATTTCGATGTGAGGCAGCCATGAGCTCAGCTCATTTCCCTGTTCCTTATTTTAGTAAACCTAAAACGGAACTTCCCAATGGTGTGTTGGAATCTTTGTGTTAGTGCTACTTATTAAAGTTATTTATTTGTTTGTTTGTTTTTCTCCTGATGACTTGATCCATAATTTTTCTCCTCTCCGTGTCTGTTGGGAAAGACATACTCCTTTTTGGGAGCGATTGGAGTATCCCCATGAAGTACAGCAAACCATGGAGGAGAACATGCTATTCAGTTTATTAGAGATTTATTTATAATTTAATTATAAATTGCTGTAAATAAGTGCATAGCAACAGTCAATATGCATATAATATAGTAATCATACTTTCTCCAGTGGTAGAGCCATGGACTTTGTTATCCCTCAAAACCGTAACACCCCCACTTGCTAGTTTTACTGTGCAACTGCATATTAAGCTATTCAATTTTGTAGATCATACTAAAAAGTATGTAATTTTGTTTTGGTCTAAATATGTTATACATAACTGTACATTAAGAGCAAAGCAATGAGCATCAGTGTAAGTCCAAGATCAGACCAGACTGAAATATGAAGGCTGTGGCAAAGCAGAGAGAGAGAGAGAGAGAGATCGAGAGGGAGAGATGCGAGAAGAGAATACAATAATCCACTCTAAATCTATAAATGGACAAATATTTCTGGGATGTGTGCATTCAAACATTTGGCTGTGTTTCCCAACCAACCCCCCTCCCCAGGGTAAACAGAACAGAATCAACATAAATGTATTTCAGATATCGTTAAAGTTCAATAATTTGTATGTACACATTTTAGAATTAGTGTGATTCAAAGGAGAATCAGATGGCTGAATCCTGACTGACAGAGGAGGCGCTGGGGATGGAGGAGGGTAATTAGCAATTGAGCAATGCGAAAACTGCTGATAAACCTGAGGGACCTTATATATGAATGCTTAGATAGGTGTCGTATATTCATATAGGATGATGGGGATCAGCTGAGAGTCAGCTGAGGCGAGCTTGACTAACGTGACCTGCCAGAACTAACGATACGCTAGATTCAACATAGTCTATTCCAAATTTATATTGAATGCAGTTAGAACAAAATTTAATTTGTAATAATTTATGCATTTATCAGACGCTTTTATCCAAAGCGACTTGACTTAGTGCATTCAGGCTATACATTTTTTTCCAGTATGTGTGTTCCCTGGGAATCAAACACACAAACTGTTGCGCTGCTAACGCAATGCTCTACCACTGAGCCACAGGAACAAAAATAAAACATTTGAACATCAAATCAATCAAATTATGTTTGAGAGGTAACGTCTTATTCTTATCAATAATAATAAAATAGTTTTGCATATCACCAAAAAATATTTGTCATTGCACTGCATCATTATCAAAATCAGCACATGGCAAACTATCCACCTTTTTCTTGTCGTAAAAAATGGGCGCGGCCATTTGTAAATTATATGGGTAGGGCTTCGGTTTCATCGGTGTCACATGCTTCCAGCTATTTTTAGCTGTACAAAACAGTTCGTTTTGCGGCTTGATATTGAAAGTTGGTGTGTCTCATATTATTTTAATGTATTATCTTAAATATGAACACACTGGTTTGTAGTGCAAACAGTTTTACCGTTTACTGCACGTTGTTATTCTCCTCGTTATTTACCTATAGCGGCTAATGAACCGGAAGTCTCACCCATAGGCTTACTTCCGCGTTGAAGAAAAAGGTGGATAGAGACAATAGGGCTGAGTGATTTCTTTATACATTTTCTTAAAAATTGGGTTTATTAGAAGACCGATCTTGGGCTTTAAAGATTCAGATCAATTCAAATGAAATCATTTCTTTTTTCTTTTCTTTTTTACAGCAGTAAAATGACACATTTATATAACAGTTATATAGATCCAAAAATTTTATACAGGCTATATGAGTACTTATACATTTCTTTCTACATTTTGCCAATAATCCTTATGTACGTTTTTGAATACAGGTCTTTTACTTGTAGTGGAATAGGGGTATTAATAATTGTACTTATTTATATCTGAATACATATCTAGTTCATCAAGAAAATAGCCTATTGGAAAGAAAACAACTGGTAATAAAGATCTAGTAGTAATTAGCTATGGTTGCCGATATGCAGGGTTGTTACACTAAAGCAGCGGTGTCAAACTCAATTCCTGGAGGACCAGAGCCCTGCAGAGTTTAGAGCAACCCTGCCCAAACACACATACCATGTAGTTTTCAAATGAGCCTGAAGGACTTGATTAGTTGGATCAGGTGTGTTTAATTAGGGTTGAATCTAAACTCTGCAGGACTCCAGCCCTCCAGGAATTCATGATTATAGTCCCAGACGGGAGACAGATTTGTAGTGCTTCCTTCAGGTTTTGTGATCATTCTTCCTTGGGGCAGAATAAAGCTAATATGTGCTTATCCAATGTTATTCATATGCTTATCCACATGCACGTTATCAGTTTACATTTTTGCATTTAGCAAATGCTTTTATCCAAAGAGACTTACAAAAGAGGAACAAATGCAATTCGTCAAAGAGCCAACAATACTTGAACAGACGCAGACACACAAGCAGGGCTCGACCATGCAAGAAGAGAGCAGAGCGACGTGATGGAGTGAGTCCGAGCCGGCCGAGGCCCACTGGTTTGTTATGCATGTGCTTATACATACATTACCCAGGCGCAAAAGTAAAAATATATATACATTTCTCAGCTACTGTATATTGATGCCATGCCACCGCACACATTAAGCTCACTTCTGACATGCTAAGTGATCCAGTTCCAGAAAAAAGGTACAAAATCTGTTCCTAGAGCAATGCCTTTCAAAAGGGAAACCTTTGTATCTGATTTACCCCTAAAGAGTACCTTAAAAGTACATATTATTTCCTAAATGATACATTTTAGTACCTTTTGAAAAGCTATGCAACCAGTGACAACTTTTCTAGTTTTTTCTGAAAGTGTATGTGGATCTCTTGTGTCTTTTTGCGGATTACCATTCACACACGTGAACCTATGGTGCGTGTTTGTGTAAGGTTTAGATACTTTTTTCACTCCATACACGCTCTGTTAGATATTCATATGTATGGCCATATTATATCTATATATATATACTTCATAGTTTTCTAAGCAGGAATCAGTGAATCTGTGATATAAATTTACATGTTACTTGTATATTGTCTTTTCTGCAGAGTGTTATCACCTCTTGCTAATTTAAATATTTTGCTTGAGCATTATAATAATGCACATCTCTGAAATAATGTTTAAGTGAACTGTATACTAGATAAAAAAATACATTTACTTTGATCAGATGAAAAAAAAAACCTCAAATGATAAATGAACCCTAAATTTATTATTATTCTTAATCATCATGAAACATCATCAGTACAATTGTAACTGGTAAAGGCACATTTTGGAATAGTGAAAACAATAAATATTACAGAGCTTTCAAAGCTTACTTCTCAAAAGTCTGATTCAGGAATGCTTACAAAATAATTTCCAGAGTGGGCTTAGTGGTGGACCTTCATGCTCACTTTTTTGCAAAAAATTTTGCAATGTTTTTGTAAGAATCAGAAAAGTAAAAATTCATATGAATTTGCCACCAACTCACCAAAACATAGTATTATCAACTCATGAGTGGTTACACTAGACAGCTCAGAGGTAAATTGTCTGCATAATGATCTTGGAAACAATGGAAAATAAGTTAAATCACATGAAATGTTATGGTTACACCCGTTATGGTGTTTCCAGAATGACTATGCCTCATTCCTGGTGAGGTGTGCAGTGATTGAGACGTTCTTACCTGACCAGCTTCATGCTGACGTTCAGGCTTATGTATTTTTATTTGATGCATAATTTAATCAACACCACCCACTTTAACAAGGAACAAGAACCTGGCAAATCATTTGAGTGAATTGTTCGTGAATTTGACATTCAATAAAATTGAAAGATTTTCAATGAATAATGATCTAAATTCACGGAGCTGTTGTACCGCTTTGGAAGACTTGGAATATAACACACAAGTCATATGGATCAGTTCTCATCACTGTCTGTAATCACATTTTGTTCCACAGGAGAATGAAAGTTGAGGGTCAATACATTTTGGGGTGAACTGCTCCTTTAAAATACCTTCGTAAGACAATGGTACAATTTATCATTGCAGTCTCAATCCATCATTTTAGTGCCACATAATATAAATGCATATAGAATCTATAAATGCACAGTAATATTAAATGCACATCCATGTTGTTTGATAAAGAAGAAACCAGGAAAGTCAGAATAATTTTTTTAGACTAATTAAAGGGATACTCCACTAGAAACTGCCCCTCATGCCGTTCTAGATATGACTTTCTTTCTTCTGTGGAACACAAACAGAGATTCTTAGAGAAATAGTTCATCTCTGCGAGTCCATATAATACAAGTGTATGAGTCCCTTAAAGTTGACACTTAAATAAATAAAACTGTCAAATGCAGGTCCATACGTTCACACTTGATGTGTGACGTAAGTGTGTTGTGAAACTTGCTCAAGAAGTGACAGAGAAGCACAGAGGACTGTCACTTCACAAGCAATTTTACAATTTTACATCATGATTCACAACATGCTGACATTCACAGCAGGCTGACATCTGGAAGCGATGGTTTGAAAAGTTTAAAATATTAGTATGTTCTATCATTCATCTTCAGTAGACATTGATTCATCAACTGGAGTTGTATGGATAACCATTGTGTTAGTTTTGCATGGTTTTTGAAGCATCAACTTTGAAGGACCCATCCACTTGCACTATATGGACTCACATAGATGGATTATTTCTCTCACAGAATAAAACAGTCACTATAATCTGGGATGGCATGGAGTTAGTAATGATAAGAAATTCATTTTTGGGTGAAATATCCTTTTGATTTAAAGACTCTGTTCCAAAACCTCGTTAGCTGTCTCACATTCTACTGTCTTTTAAGCATCCTATACAAAGTGAAGCTACTTTACATAGGTAGTAACAATATTAAATGTCATTGATCAGCACAAATAACTCACAATTGATTGCAATTGAATTCAGCAAGCCAAAAATACATTTAGCACATACACGTTGTGTAAAAGTGCTTTGATCACATTTTCATCACAATGCATTCTGGGGTTGCTTTATCCATAAGGTATACACGTGAAGCCTCAGAATCTGGCCAAAATTAGGAATTTTATAATGCAGCATAATCTTGCTGCTTACTGACTGGAACAGCCTTTGAATCACCAGTATGCATTTACTTTCAAACTTAGGGATAGGTTGGCAGCTCACTTTGGCTTGGAACAGAGCCACAGAATAATAATAATAGTAATAATAATAATAGGAGAAGATAAAGAGGTGAACATATAGCTCTTACAGCTACAGTATAAGGATACATAGGGGTTGTTCTTAGTCAAATTAAAGCAATGATCCATTAAAGAATAAATTGTTTGACAGACTTCCAATATGGTCAATACACTTGCATGCATTTGAATTTAGAGAAACGTCACACTTAATATATTTAACATATGTACAAAAGCACATAAATTATTATTCTGAGAAAGGGAGAACACAATGTAAAGAGTTTCAGAAATGAATACTACCCTTCTATAATATATTTATTTTTCAGTATTGTTTAATGTTCAACAGAACTTGGGTACATAATGTTTAATCATGCCCTTACTAACTGTAGTTTTCATTGGCTGGGACAATATGTTTTCTGAGGATAATGGTTCATGACTAGTCAAGTAAGTGTTTACCATTAAATCCACACAGACGTCTTTCCATTCTTTGCTATTGTCCCTGCCCTCTCAGTGCTGGCTTTCGGTCGTGCACCCTGTTTCTCCTGAGCTGTATTGACCCGGTTTTGTTCTGTCATTGTGCCACCAGACACAGGGCTGCTAGCTCTGGAGATATGAGCACTTTTTGTGTTATATGTCTGAAACGCCATGTCAAGTTGTTCCTGAGCTACTCGTAAATGGTGGTGCAGAGTAGCCAGGTCAGAGGGAATATTCTCATCAGGACTTGTGCAATGCTGTTCTGGAACCACTCTGGGCATGTTCTGGTCCTGTAGGATGATGCTGTTGGGAATGCGACCCGGTTTGTCCGATTTAACCACCAGGTTGTATCCTGGCGGAGAACTAGAAATGTCCCTGGAGTAAGGGTAGCCGTATGGAGGTTGTTGACCATGGCTTCGACGTTTACGAAGAGTGTCACGGAAGGCACCAATCCCCAAATGGAACATCTCACAAACATTGAGCAGCAGACAAAGACAGCTCACCACATACATGATGAGTAAAAAGATGGTCTTCTCGGTGGGTCGTGAGACGAAGCAGTCTACCCTATGCGGACATGGGATCTTGTTGCAGACATACGAAGGGTTAACACGGAAGCCATAAAGGAGATACTGACCAGTGAGGAACCCCACTTCAAAGACGGCACGGGATAAAAGCTGAAGCACATACATCCTCATCAAGCCTTCTTGCATGATCCTACGGCGGCCATCATGCTTCGCTGGATCTTTGCCATTGTCTGTCTCTGGTTTGACCTCCTGCTCATCCAACGTGTCTTCTTCATAGATCATTGGCTCGGCGTCATCTTCCTCCAAGACCTCCTCTAGGTGGTGTCCATTTCTCCACCGACTGGGGCGGTTCCTCTTTTGATAAATCTGGTTCTTGCACCGTTCCTCCTCTGAGGCACGGGCGATCTTATGGATGGCGTAACCCAGATACATGATGGAGGGGGTGGATATCATGATGATCTGGAACACCCAGAACCGGACGTGTGACAGCGGGGCAAAGGAATCGTAGCATACGTTGTCACAGCCGGGCTGCTTAGTGTTGCAGGTGAACTTTGTTTGCTCATCTGAGTAGATTGACTCACCTCCCACTGCGGTCAAAACGATCCGGAAAATAATTAATACAGTCAGCCAAACTTTCCCCACAAACGTGGAGTGGTTGTGGATTTCCTCCAGTAGTCGAGTGAGAAAGCTCCAACTCATGTTGGTGACAGAGACTCTTTACTTATGTTCTGCAAATAGGAGAAAAAATTAGCAATGTAAGCCAAATAAAAATTCTACATGCATACATATACAGGATATTGTAAGACTTATTTGCTGCAACCTGAATTATGCAGCTTCATTAACAAGGCAACATTCTGTTGATGTTTACAGGGTGCACCTCTACTTTCCTTTAAAGGCTGATTGATGTCTGATGTGTTTGAGGTGCTGGAGAACGAACATAATTGGACTGTGCTTCAATATGCAAAATATTGCCTTAAAATAGCCTATCATAAGTTAAATACAATAAGAGGTACAGCGTTCTTCGTAACAATCAAGGAGCACTGTGAATAATAGAAACTGTACAAACACCTTATACTCATTATCAATGCACTTCGCTCTGTTTATTCCTGAGAACTCTTCTTGGATTAGGTGCCAATTGTTTCCTATGAATGAATTTCCTGTAAGGTATCAGGATGTGCAGTTCTTTGATATCGCCTGTCAGGCATAATCTCTCACTATACACAAATCAAGTCATTTCCGAACTCCAGTTTATTTCAGGTCACAGATGAATTGTTCCTAAGGACAAAACTCGGCCACAAAATTTCAGTCAAAGCTCAGCCCATGGGTATGTTTTACAAAGATTATTCAGAAGATGATCCAACAAATAAGAGTCTTCAGCTCTTTGAAAAACAAAGCAATATTATAGCAAATTTCTCATTCATGATTCATGACACTTTTCATTTAAAAAAAAGTTTTATACTATTTGAAAAATCATGCGTATTAAACATGTAGTTATTTACATTTTTTAACGTGCGCATTTTGAACGTGAAATGCTTTAAAAGCCATAAAAACTGTGAGTGGTGCAAAACAAGCCAGACTAATAGAGAAGCATGCATTTCCAGGACCCTAAGTGTTTTTTTTTTATTTTTTTATATGTATGTACTAGCAGTTTCTACTATTTTATAGCACTTAGTGTTAAGCTATATTTTATATTATATATATTTTATATTTTTTTAAATATTTACTGTTTTAATTATTTAAATTTAATTGATATATGTACTAAAACCCCTAACCCTAAACTTACCAGAAATATGTTTTGAATTTTTTTAACCTAATATGCTTTATATTTTGTTATTCCCTATATCTGGAAGTTTACATTCAGTTTCTTGTCTATTTTCTGTTTTTTACAAGAATCCGATTTTTTCAACAGCCCAAGCCTGTTCTTATTTTATACACTCTCAAAAACCTTGGTTTGTTTCAACCCACTTTGGGTCAAATTATGGACTAACCAGCTGTTTTGGTTACATTTTTAAATAAAGTACCCAAAGTTGGGTTAGTCCATATTTGACCCAAATTTGGTTTGAAACAACCCAGCATTTTTAGAGTGTAAGTTCTTCTTTATTGTGTGGCATGCACTTTTTGTCTGGAGTGTGACCAGCTTAAAGTGCAGTAAGGGGTAAAACTGTTTGCACTACAACTTAGCATACCGCATAATGAACTGTTTTCGCACTACTAAAATAACAAAATTTCTTGATCACTTGGAATCTAATTTGGAGCTTATTTACCATTTACATTTTTTTCCTGTTGCTTGGGCTGTTGGAAAATATTGCACAAAGAAATGAAACAGCAATACAATAACAAACAGATTACGGTAAAAATAGGTATTATGGAGTTACATCTCAAAAGAACTCATATATCATTCACTAGAGTTGCGTAAAGTGGGGGAGGGGGGATCTTCACATAATCTGCACTGTGATATCAGAATCATGTTGCATTGTGATATATGGTGCTGTCTGACATATGCATAGACTCACTCCCTAAAATCAAGGGGTTGAAAAGGATCCAGTTCATGGCAATCTCAAATTAATTCCTATCGGATGTAGGCTAAAGTCTGAGCGAGCGAGATCAACCAAGGGGTGGAGCTTAGCAAAGGGTCAATTAAAAAAAAAAAAGTTTCTCCCTGAAGTATATGAACTGGCCCCTGTTCGTGTTTTCAACATGCCATTCCCTAATGTGGGATTTGCCATCTCCCATACCATCTGAACCGGCAGGAATGGCTGCCACGGGCTCACATTGTGTATCTTAGAGGAAAGCAAGGATAACTGGACACAGATGGTACTCACTATTCGTGGAACCTCATAGCCTGAGACACCTCAGGGAAAATAGGTGTTTGGTTGAGTGGATACTTTCAAAGGAACATGTAAAAAAAAAAGTGTGCAATCTTTAAATGCAGTTGCTAAAACCTCAGCAGATTTGAGTCTGAGATGAAATGAATCATTTTGCTCAAATTTGCTCAGTGTAATTGACGGTATGTTTTCAGTTATCAGGTTGTGCACATGGGTTAAAGAGTACCGTCATATAACAACATTTATCCAGGTCAATTTAGGTAAGCTCATGTCGAGTTCAATTATGGTTGTGCATTTCTATTAGTCACTCTTTTGCCACTCAAATCATAATCAGTCAATGAAAAATAAGTCCCGTTGTTAAAACTGCATTTTACATTACATTCAGTATCATTCATGACGTTATTACTTCAATCTCATTCATGGAATCAAATGTGAAATCACAAAGACTTTGGCATACTGGCCCAAAAATGTGTCTTCTATCATTTAAACATACTGTATAAGCCACTGACTGTATATGTGTAATAACTGCCTATAACAAAAGCATAGAGTAAACATGCAGATCATAAATATAAATATGTGTCAAAGGATGACTAGAGGAGGCAGTCAAATAAAGACAAACTATTTATATTGTGTTATAATAATTACCCCATTCTCTTTTTCCAGAAGCTAATATCACAGATGAGATTTGAAAAAGAGATTAGATGATTCTGTTGTAAATATTTACATCTCTGTGAACAGGGGCTAAATCTTAGGCAGCTACGGTACTTTGTGAATCTGTGTGTGCTATCCGTTCTGTCCATAAAACTGCAAAACACAGAAAAAATGAAAGAAAATCTGAATCACAGTGTGCAACTAAACACAAATATTGTCACAGCCAATTCAGTGAGGTAACTGTGCTTGATTTGCCATAGAATTAAGCAAAGAAATATGCCCTTAATTAATGAACAAAATCAGATAGCCTCTCAATCAGCAGTGTTCAATCAAGCAGCTTGAGCTACATTTAAATTATATTTAACAGTACAGAGAATTTTGTCTTAAAAACAAATGTTATTAAATAAATGTTGGTTATCTACATTTGTTAACTGTCCATAATTAAGTTATGATCTTATATTGTACATTTCACACATTTTTTCATGATTCTTCAAATATGACTTGTAATTAAGTCACTTAAAACACATGAACAACTGCAAAATGTAAATGCCAAATGTATCAGAGACCAAGTAGTTTATTGTTCATTAAACCTGCAAATATACAAACAATTAAAAAGTTAATTTTGACAAATGACAAACAGGATATTGGAGTGCTGTATTAATATGAAGTATTCTTTTTTCTTTTTTTACAGTTTTTTTTTTTTTTTTTTTTTTTACCGGTATTTTGAACTTTGCACTGTGTTGCGTTCTAGAACTAAAGGAATGCAACCACTTTTTTCCAAAATAAATAGGCCTACGTTCATTTTTTAGGGATTTTTAGATCGCAGATATCATTCGTCTCTCACACGTGTTATCGACTAAGAGGAAATTACATACGGACCTTGGGAAGCTGCGCCGAGGAAACACCTCCCGAGGACGTGCGCTCCATCCGGTCATAACTTTCCGCCAAACTGCGGCGACCTCTCAGCATTCCACTTCATGTGCGCTCAAAGAAGCGGTCGCCTGTCCACAGTCAAAAGGAATATCGTGATCCATCATCATCTAACAGCCACAGAGAGCGCTCCGCATCCCGTGTGCCCTCTGCAGACAGCGTACGAGAGAGCGTCAGTCTCATTGACTCCTCACACTCATCTCTGACTCGAGCTTGTTGTGCACCCACCGCCGGGAGAGGAAGTACAAAGAGAAAGAA
This sequence comes from Sinocyclocheilus anophthalmus, assembly GCA_018155175.1. Lineage (NCBI taxonomy): Eukaryota > Metazoa > Chordata > Actinopteri > Cypriniformes > Cyprinidae > Sinocyclocheilus > Sinocyclocheilus anophthalmus. Next base: position 8,057 of record JADLZN010010417.1, on the reverse strand, counting down.
AAGTGTTCCTCTGGCTAAAGGCCCTGAATCAAGGGTCTAAACTCCTAGACTGACCGCTGGTGTGTTCCAGCACACTTGCCATGACAACCTCATGCATTGTAATCATACTAAAAATCACTTGAAAAGGGTAGGTTTACTATAGAAAACATAAAATGTGTTAATAAAAGTGTGGCTGACAGATCGACAGGCCTGTGTAGGGGCTCAGTGTTCTACATTTACAAGGAGAATCAGAATCAGAATCAGAATGAGAAACACATACGAGGAATTTGTTTTCGTGACAGAATGACAGTCCATTAATATACAACTATTGTTTAATTTACAGAGGAACAAATCCTAAAAATAGAATTTAGAACACAAACTAGTTAATCATCTATTTTTAGTAAGATTTACTAAATAAAACCCAGACATTGGCTGGCCAGGGCTCAACATGCATTCCTGGACAGATCATTGCAACCTGGAGTACCTCCAACAAGCTAAACAATGAATCCTTTCAATGTTTTCACCATGTAGTTGATTTTCAGGGGCATTTTACCTTTTTAAAGGCATTTTCAGAATTATCTTATCAAATTTATTTGTGTTGTCTTTTAGGTCAAATATTTATTCAAGTAGTTATTTAACCAATCAGAATACTGTGGGCTGTTATCAATAACATGTTATCAACATCAGCAAATGACACACTCCAAAGGTGGTACAGCCTAGGGCGGCAATATTATGAAATATTAAATAATAAAATCATTATTGTCAGTTATTGTCCTTGATATTGAATATGAATTTTTAATGTTGATTAATATAACACCTTTTAAGAAGCATCATGACTTTAAATCACCTTTAGGTTAATATTAGAGCCCCACCGATATGGGTTTTTTGGGGCCGATATCGATATATCGGCGACAGGCTCATATCGGCCGATAAAAATCGGCAAAACAATATATCGGTCAGGCTCTAGTTTATATGTGTGCTTTTTTTGGTTTTGATCATTTTTTGTTCATTTTGGTGCCATTTCCCGTTTATTTCCAACCTTGGAGGAGAGAACTAAAATTGTATATATTCTGTATCTGACTACACTTGGAAAAAAATATATCATGTGAATATATAATAATTGTACTTAACAGCACATCAGAAATGTATTGTATTGTATTTACCTGTATAAACCTGTAATTCCAACAATGCTAATTATTGTTCAGACCAACACGAATGCAGAAAGACAGAGACAAACCTTAATATATTCTTGTGTTATGTAAGGGTTTTAATTTGTTCTGCTCATCACAGCTCTACAGAAGAAAGGCTGTTGTCTAGAGGGAGCGCCTTACTCATTCACAATAGACATAGTGCCATGACAGAGCATTGCATGTTCAGTGAGCAGAAAACTGTCAGTAGACTTCCATGGACGTGTGTGTACTTAAGCCTCTGTGAACTGGATGCCCACTCACTCAGACGGACCATTGGCCTCCATCCTCCAGAGGCCATGCCTCTCTGCCCACTTACATGACAGAACACATCTCAAATGCTGTGAACCCCTCATCGGTTATTCTCAAGATGAGTGTCTGCTAAAACTTCATAACAATTTAGGTACATCACCCATTCATGTCACCTCTCATAGATGCATCAGAGTCATGAGAGCACATGTGCCATTGCTCCAAAATCTGTATGTCTACAAAAATGTAAACAAAATATGCAATCACCAAAATCATTAAAATCATTTTATATGCAATCACCAAGCATCAAATATAAATGAATACTGATATTGTATGCAAATGTATGTATTCTGCAAATACCCGTGGTTTATCATGATCAGAGAAGACATTTGCTAGATCTTAGTCAATCTGTAATTATATAAAAATAAACGAATTCAAAATTCTTAAATCAATAGTAATCTGGAAAAACTTGTCATTTACACACTCTTTTGTGGTTCCAAAACTGCTTGACTTTCTCTCTCTCTCTCTCTCTCTCTCTCTTTCCCCTCCTCTCTTCTCTTTCTCTCTCTCTCTCTCATGCCAACACAAAAGGGTGATAGTTTGTTCTATTCCATGTAATGAAATGGAGACTGGAGCTCAAAATGACTAAACAAGCACCATCACTATCATAAAAGTGGTCCATCAATGACTCAGTATGCACATCATTTTCATCTGCAACTAGATCAGTATAACACAACTGGCCAAGAGCAAATCCAGCCTTCTTGACTGTCAAGTATACATTCATGACATGATCTTTATGTACTGTAAAAGGTGGTGTTCAGCAGGACTAAATGGGCACAGTCTCCGATAAATGGTGGCGAATGTAGGTTTAATTGATGATTGATTACATTTGTAATATATGTAATGAAAAAATTATTAGTATAAATATATAGTTCAGTCATGGATCTCTAGATGGCGCATTCTGACGGGTTGTTAACGTAACTGATGATATTCAGAGAGTTAAACGACTTGGCACAAGCTGATTGCATATGCAGCCAATGAGCTAACTGCCTTGCATTTATATGGCTGTCTAGCATTCACTTGAGATTCCTGCAGCGTGCTTTCAGAGTTCTCTGAAACCCTTCCCCTTCCCAGGTCCACCTGTTTGATCTGCTATGGGTGATTTATATGCATTTGTGCAGCAGCATTAATGGCTTAATACTCCATGGCACCGGAATCGTCTACTTTTCAATAGTGCTTTTGGAAAATCATCTGTAATCTGTCCTTACAGCTAGTTGGTTGCTTTTTTTTTTTTTTGGGTTCTGCATCACAACGATACAGTTGGATGACTGGTAAGTGAGCAACCATATTTGCTCTTTCGAATGTCAACTTTAGTTTGTCTCACAAAAATCTTAATTGGATGGGCTGTCTTAGGTCCACGATGTCAGGGTTATGTATAAATCAAGTTCCCTGAGAAGTGCCTCAGAGAAACACTGACAGAACCCTCCATCTAAACAACAAGCAGATATCTCCAAAGTCCTTCCAAAAACCGCTTCCGATACTGACTCCTCTCCGTCACAGACACCCACACCCACACACACTTTGTGGAACCATCAGCTAGTGTGCGGCTAACCTATAGCTTTTTTTGTTGTGGCAGTCTCATGGGTTACTCTCTTCACTGGCCAGGCTTAGGCGGCCTTTGGGCAATGCCACTTAACAGAGTTTGTGAAAACATGAATCTACTGATGTGGACTTCCGAACACCTTCCCCAAGTTCATGCCAACAGTTCCAGAGAAACTTCCCTCTGAGTCGAGTCCGCATCCGGCTAGCGCTAGCATCAAGTGCAGATGGACATCGCTGGAACATCACACAAATACAAGATAATTTTCTAAGCTGCAGCGACTCAGCATGCTTTACAAACGCATTCTCAAATCCAAGATCAGTGGCTCACTTAAACGTTGTTTGAGGACAAAACTTTTAATATGGATAATATAACATACTAATAAGGAAAAAAAAATGTTTCAGAGACAGAGCAAGTTATCACATTTTGATAAAAAGATAAAGATCGCTTATTTCTCTATTGGATAGTATACAATGATATACCGTTACAATTAGCTAAAGTTCACTTTTCACCCCTTCATATGCACCAATCTGCTGTCCAAGTGGTTATAAAGTAAATATATGCAGGGGCTATTACAGGCAAATCGATAAATCATTCAGATTATGCGGAGGCCTCTGTGGGGCACCGTGACAGACTCACAGTGTGTTACACAAACACAGACCCTGTGATCTCACTCGTAGGTCAATCTCACGTCTGTCGAGAACATGTTAAATCAAAAGAAAGTATTAAGAAATTGTACTTTGCAGAAAATGATGCCTGTTTTTAGGACAGTAATGTTTTTTGCATTGTGAAATTCTCAATGCCGTAACGCAAAAATAATAATAATTAATACAATAAATAACCTACATAATAATGAATAATCATTCTGTATAAAATTGATTTTGATTTACTTTTTAATTTATATATATTTATATGTTAAATAATTTATATATAAATACTAACATTAAAATTAAAGTGGAAAATACAAATTATTAATAAAAACTATAATATTATGACAATGATGCTAGAATAACAATACAAAGACACATAATTGCAAATATTTTTTAGTTTTAGTAGTTTTACCATAGTACTAACATGGTCATTTCTGGACCACCCTGGGGTCATAAGTGAGTATACTTAATATGTTGGTGTATGTAAATGGAGAGTCAGAAATAGCTGTACTTTTATTACAGGCTTTACATTGGATTTGTTTATTTATTTATTTTGCATATTGCATTGTATTATTATCACTGTACCATGGTACTATAGTTTTTCTGAGAAAATTATTGAAATTAAAATCTGGCTTGTGAATTGATCATATTTAAAGGGGTCATATGATGCAATTTAAAGATCATTATTTGGTGTAATGCAATGCGTTTACTATGTTAAAGGTTAAAAAACATTATTTTCTACATACTGTCCATTATTGTTTCTCCTCTATGCCCCGCCTTTCTGAAACGCTTAGATTTTTACAAAGCTCATCGGTCTGAAAAAGCGAGGTGTGCTGTGATTGGCCAGCTATCCAGTGCGTTGTGATTGGCCGAATACCTCAAGCGTGTGACGGAAATGTTACGCCCTACCATACTGTGATGTCCTGTCCAGCCAGAGCGACGAGACAAAAACATTAAAAAACCCATTACAAACGAGGCATTCGTTGCATCCAGTGGGGACATAATTAGGGATTATAATGACTTATACTGTTTTTTTATGCATTGTGTTGCATCGCGCCGCGTAAACTTAAAACTATGTCTGCATTTGTGATCGAAGAAATGAAAAACTACAAACGCTACTCTACACTGCCCAAAAAACTCGGTTTAAATATATAAAATATAAAAACTCAAACGTACTTACAGTCTGTGAGTCAGAAAAAGCCGGCATTGTAGTCTACTCTACCAAGATCAATAAACAGTCCTCCATAAAATGCTCTGCACACACTAAAATATTTGCATTGCACTGTTCTGGAACAGCCTTGTAAATACAACTTAACCACTGATTAGTCGTGTCCTTTTGGGAAGGGCCAAAACAAAGTAGTGTCGCTTTCACACGAAACACCAGCAGTCACACACTTGCCTAGAGGAGGCAGAGGCGCCTAGAGTGAGCAGAGTGGCTGGCTTGAAGAACGTGGGGGGTGTGGCAGGCGGATTCGACGAAGGCGTCTGGAGGGCTTGTGGCAACCCATGTGACGACTCCGTGCTGACTCCGCTTCGTCCACCGGTGAATGGGCCCCGAAAATCCTGGGTGGGGGGGGGCGGGGGGCGATCCACATCCCGAAGTTTTTTGTATTTCCCAGCAACCATCAGCATCAGCTCTAGGCATGATGAAGCAAATATCGTCCTCTTTTGGAAGACCAAACAAATGTAGCGTCTGGACCACTCAAACACCCAATATATATTTTGTTAGCTAGATTTAACAAATACTCTGTAACACCCCAGGACGCCGAACAGGCCCCTGGTTCCATGGTAACCCTGACACCCGATACATTTACGACCTCCTGGAATTTAGGTGAAGAAAATCGCTTCCTTGCCCATAGGGAAAATCCACAAGGGAAGGACTTTTCTTTGCTAATTAATTAATAGGAAAACCTTTCTTTGAATGAACACAAATATCCTTCAGTCCATGGTGTATATTATTGTCCATCGTGTTTTTTGTCTTTGAATTGTATACGTTATGCGGCTTTAATCGAAACCACTCCTGTCTCTTACATAATATATACTATGTTTAGTATCTATGAATTAGTATTCGGATGATCTAATTGAGAGTGTATATTGTATGTTTACACCTACGCAACATATTAGTGTTCTAAGAGTCTTTAATAATTTTTATACAAGTTTCATATGCAAATTACCATGCTTTCAAACAAAGGGCCATAAAAATGCCCCAGTATCTCAGAACTCCCACTTGAGATTCCGGACTTCCTCATTGGACAAGCCCATCTTGAGAGGCGTGAATCTTTGCAGGCTTTAAAGGCCGCACTTCATGTGACCCGCCCAGTCGGTGTTTGTTTAAGTCTGAGAGCATGTGGAAAAAACGCTCCCGGAACCCTAAGCTCGGGGCCAGGCCGCGGCCCCTTGTCCTTTCATTTCACCAAATTCTCTGACCAACTGGTTCTTTCTCATCACCAACTTCCGCAAGATCTTAGCTTAATCTTGCCTCGGACCTATTTTCAGACAGACGAGACTTGCAAGTATTCAAACTTAGTCTTATTAATTGATATGTTAGGTATCAGTTGCACCTTTTTACCAATGTGTGTTTGAACTAAGAATCTGACGTTTTCCCTCAGTTTTTAGATCTGCTGAATATGCAAAATTGTTCCATAAATGTCATTCCTTATGTCCCTTTCTGTACTGAGCTAATCTTTAACCCTTCCTATACAACTGTGAGCGTGTGTGTGTGTGTGTGTATGTGTATGTTAGACCAGTTTATGTGTTTATGTGTGTGTTAGACCAGTTTATGTTTATGTACTTTACTAGTTTAAGTGTTTATTAGTTAATAAAAACTTACTTGTATCACACATGACGTGGTTCATTGTTTGCTCATAAACTGTCACTTAATCATGCAGATTTATGCTAAAAGCTCTTTGTAGAATTGCACAGTAAGAAAGTTATTTCCCTTAACAAAGGAAATTAACGTTCTTAGAATTGACAAAACAGTTGACCCCGAGAGGTCAGCTAAATATCTACAGCGGATCTAATATACGAATAGTTAATTATAACTAGTTATGGTTAATTATTCATATTTCCCATGAGCTGATACGTTACACAAAGTAGTTTCGCTTTCACAACGATTCACACAGCGCCTTCACGACATGGCGGCAGCGGCAACGAAACACAGCGTGAATAAAAGTTACGCCTTCTTTCTTTTTTGTGAACATTTGGGCGGCGTTATGCATCTTCCCACATCATGACGTAGACATGTGGGTGCGTGTTAGAACGAGCCGTTTTAGGGGGGTGTGAGTCTTAACTTTGATAAAGAATATTTTTTTGGTTTTGAGACTTTAGTCTTTCCAACTTTACAGATCTTCTTTATGCACCAAGAGCTTGTAACACTCCAAAGAGAAAGGAAAAATCGAAATCGCATCATATGACCCCTTTAATCCAAGGCATGTGAAGTGTGGCGGCAACAAACCTCCGTCTTCATGTGGGCGATAGAGTTCCCTTCACATGGCTGTACCATTAAACTGGATGTGTAATTCTAGATAATCTTCAGGAAAATGAAAACGACAACATATAAAATATAGCATGACAAGTCCATCAAAAAGACAAATTATTTGTAGCATTTTATCGCTTTGCTGTCCTACAAATTGCTTTTGATCAGCACACTGTGACAGGCCGAAGATTTTATGCAAGAGATTTTCTTCAGTGTTATACAGGAAGCAATGGTTGCGAAAGGCTAAATCTGTACGTGAAAAAGAAAAATGGCATGCATGATAATCTGTCAGATCTCATCAGACGTATTCAACAAAGCACAATCAGTGACTTCAGTCTGCATGCGGTCGGGGGTCGCGACACGCTCGCGATTCAGACCTGATTGCATCTATTGATATGAGAAAAACAAGCAGGAAAGCAATAGACAAAAAAACGGAGATTCAAAAAGAGGGGGCGGGGGGTGAGATGGGTAGGTAAGAAGGGAGGGTTTATTTTAGAGCATGTGTGTCTTGAGCAGGTGCTGGCTTGCTTGCTGAGAGTGTCTGAGGACAGGTTGAGTATCTGATCTGAGTCATGCACAGAAATGACTCACAAACCACACCAGTCCTCATCAACATACATAGAAAGAAAAAGAGAGGAGGGACGTCTTGGTGTCTTTTATCACCTTTCGCAGTACCTGGTGACTTTGTATTTCTGGTTTGTTCATTCAGACTCACTGGATGGCTAAATTAGTTGGCCCTTGTGGTAAAATGGCATCTACATCTTGAGTGCTCTGAGAATGAAGTTCTGGTTTAAGAATATAACTGAAATTACAAACGCCTAGCCTTACATAATTACAGTGTCAGATGGTGCTGTCTACTTTATACAATAACATTACAGCAGTATGGCATACGTTTTACAAAAAAATACTATTTCAGT